>QFFD01001318.1:0-46140 GCA_003314615.1 Pholiota microspora
GAACTGGACAAACGGATCGAGGGTATCTTGCTCCAACGGCTGACGCATATCATACAAGTGTGGTGTTCCGAGTTCGATCGTGTGGACGATGGCGATGGTGGGCTGCGGAGGGATGTAGCGCCCACCAGGGATTCGGGGAATAAACGGAGAGGTGGGAAAGGCGTCAAAGAGGAAAAGGTGTGTTGTATTCTTCTCCGTCTCATGAGTTGACCGTTAACAGGGCGATATACTTTACCTAGTTTTTGGAAGGCCATATGACTCTCAAGCCCATCGTCCACGAAATCCGGATACAGAATCAAGTTATCTTCCTCGACCCTCCGATAGAGTATGCGCGTGCTACTTGGATCAAGCAATTGCACGAGTGGCTCGGTGTCGTGTGTCGCCTGCGACGGATCCAGAGTTCCCGGTATGAGATCGGCCTGCAGATGCAAGGGGCGTCGTTGGCAGAGACAACATACACATCATTAGTACGGTTTTCTTTCTTTACATCTTCTATTCTAGGGCTGATAATATTTATCTACCTAAGCTAACACGCTTCCCCGACAACACCCTTGAACGTCCCTTTGATCTCATCGAGACCAAAGTACAACACCTGAAAGACTACGTGGGCAAATGGCTACAGTTCCAATCGCTTTGGGATCTGGAGGCGGAATATGTGTTCAACCGACTCGGCGACTCGCTAGCCAACTGGCAGCAGCTACTCACCGAAATCAAGAAAGCGCGGTCGACCTTCGATACCTCGGACACACAGAAATCGTTCGGCGTGTGCGTGATCGACTACGAGCAAGTGCAGGCGCGGGTGAATGCCAAGTACGATGCGTGGCAAAGGGATATCCTTAGTCGCTTCGGTGTGAAGCTAGGCAACGCGATGAAGGAGATGCACGCTTCCATCTTGAAAGCGAGGAACGATCTGGAGCACCATTCGATTGAGGGGCTCGTTGGAGGCGGCGCACCGCGGAGGTTCTGAGGAACTAACTGGTGCGCCGCTGTTGCTACTGATGAAGAAAAGTACCACCCGTCGTGTTATTGCTTTTCTTTTTGGATTACTTCATGACATTGACGTCGTTCACGGTCTCTATGTTCTTACTACTACCGTTGTTTTCTTTCTATACCCCGTTTGATAGGGATACTCACTCATTTTAGTTTGCCTGTATGTTGGATTTATTAATTTCATAATGGCTTTACCTACTTTCTGTGTGATTCCGTGTTGAAAATGTGTCTTGACAGCAATTAGCCATTTCAAGTTGGCTCCTTGCACTATGTTTTCCTGTTGATTATCCCCTTACACAAGTTGTTTCCCAGACCTTCATCACAGAAACAACATAAAGACAAAGTCTACACCATCAAATATGCCACTGTAAAAAATCCACCTTTCGCTTCAGTTAAACCTGGCTAAAATTCAAAATCTTACAAACACCAAAGTTACAAAGACAACAAAATTCCATTGAAAGACACTAATACTGTCTAATTATTCTGAACTAGACTCTTTCTCTTCAAGCACCGAAGCGCCATCACAAAAGTAAGAAGCCAACGAACAAGAAAAGGGGTTCCAAAAATTGCTGAAAGCCGAAGCTTACAGACGGGTTCGGATGTATAATTTGCAATCAGCAAAAAAACTGTGCCTCGGTAGAAACCTCACTGGCGACAGTACATGCCCGAGCACAAGAGATGGGGATTTCGAATGTGGGAGATCCACCTTATATACCAGCGGTCGGCGCACGGACCATGTAGCCACTCGTTATTGTTTGGACGACACGTGATCATGCGCATAGTCATTTCGACGCGTTCTGATGCGCACTGATGCGCGTTTTGACTCGGAGTTCTCTAATAGATTGGCCCTATTGTCCCCACCCACCCACGCTTACTAGATTAGTGCATAGAGGATACGAAATCATATATGGATTTATTCCCGCGAAATATTTCATACCTCTACCTCAAATCCATGAATTTATTCGGATAGCTCCCAGATGCGAGCTTAGACAAGTCACAGCCTATGCGCATCTATGCGTGTCCCAAGCTCTAACTTTCGCTGGCGCTGGCTCACGAACACGGTTAGTGTATTCACTGTAAGATAGTAATTTCTATTTTGGACGATTAGTGCATGGCGCACTTAAATTAAAACTAATTACTCTACATAGTAAATATACAAAAAGGGCCAAAAGATCTTGTCAAAGATTACTCGTGATTCGATTTCTGAAGAGGAATAAGATAGCTGATGCGCCTGTGTCTACTTTTGGTATCATTCCGCATATCATGCTCGATTCAGAGGTCATCAATTTGTTTCAGCTGCATCACTCTCGTGTTTACAATTACACAGACAACATCTGGCGTATCCACAAATAAGCTTTGACCATTGCGACAAACAGATTCAAATCATTTAGTATGCGTGGCGGGATATATGATGCAAGAGTCAGGGCTTACCTCACAGAAATCTTTAAAACATTCAACATCCACAAAGGTCCTTCTGGCGAAGTCTTCCACAAATTTCTCCCTCAATTCCAGGCGTTCAATTGGATAGCCCTCAGATGAGAACTTAAAAGTTTCGGTTAGATGCTACATTAACACAGGTAGAGAAATACATCTCACATTAATCCCTAGCAGAATAGAGTCCGGAATTTCTCGATATACAAAGTCTTCACTGGCAGAACACTTCACAATTCTCATAGTACACAGGTAAACCATAGGCACGGATCGAGGCTTGCCTTCAGAATCCAAGGTTCGGAAAGCTATTGTCTCGACAAGTTGATCTTCTCTGACAGGTGGCTTAGGCAGCCGCACCCTTTGATGAACGACGTAACTGTGACGGTCGAAGCCACTGCCCACGAGTCCTGGCCAGGGCGCTAGAATCTTCATACGAGCCGATTGTGCCTCCTTGGCTTCAGATGGATCAGGTGGAATCCACTCTACATACATAACTTTCCTATCATCATGTGTTGGTGGATTTTCGAACCAACCCGGTATCTCCGTGTCTTCCATCTCGCTATTGAAAAAGCAGGTAAACGGTGGGAGTGACAAGGAAAATTGAGCTCAACCACCCAACATTAACCACTTTACATACTATATACGGGCACCTTGAATAGGAAGGAAATCAGAGGGCCACTGCCCCGCCACTCGAGCCTCAATCAACACTCGGATAAAGTTGTTTCCGATTTATTCTGAAGCAACACTATTGTACATAAAAGGAAATAACCGAAAGCGTGATTACCATTAACGGTAATTCTACGAGACCTTGGCGAGTTCTCTTTTCTGTTCTTGAAAGATCGTTGTCTGCGGCGAGGAAGTCAAACCTGCTAGATTTAAATCATGATCGGGTATACTGGGATATCGCAGAAATTAAAAAGAGAAATCAACAACGTGAGTAGCGTAATGACCATGATTTGTCTCCCATTTTTGCGATAGAACGAGACAGGTGGTACCCTATTGATGATCAGGGAGGCTTAGAGCGCCTTCAGAAGGTGCGTGAGTGGTTAGAATAGCAAGCCGTAATAAAACTCACAAGGGGGAATTGACCTATCTGCACGATCAGCTTGTCCGTACTTGCGCCAATATGGTACGTCGTACTTACTAGACCAACCGAGGCAGTAGCTAGTTTATGACATCCGCGACGCATGGAACTGTCTGTCAACTGAACGCATTTACCTCTCTCGCAATATCCCCAAAAGCGTAGATCAGAGGTGGCGGCGACATTGCGGTGTTCCCAACCTTGTAACACGTGGGTGTTCCGGGACAAGTATTCGTATTGTTTGTCGATTAAGATAGAGATAGTTGTACATTCATCGAAGGAACGTAGTGTCGACGCGATCCTACTTCCGTTAATTTAGTGTCCGTGGGCTATCCTTACGCGCGCAGGCTGTCATATGCTCTCCCCTAGCAGTCTCTCTGGTGCCTCAACGTACGCTCTCCATGTCTCCACAAACGCCGCAAGTTCGGCGCCTTCCACAACCCTATGGTCCCCGCTCCAGCTCACGCCCATTTTCAGCCGCCTCTCGCCCTTCCCATCCCCTCTATCTACGTCCCAAACCCACTTGGCGCGTCCCAGTGCGACAATGGCAACACCCCCGCCGGGAACTAGCACAGGCGCTGCAAAATCACCTGCTCCGATCGCGCCAACGTTGGATACCGTTAGGGTTCCTCCCCGTTTGGGCATTTCCTTCGGGCCAAGTGCACATGGCGTTTGCCGACCTAGATGTGAGAGGTGCTTGAGTTGGCCCGATAGAGAGTAGATGGATTGGGTATTTGCTTGTTGAATTGTGGGCGTGTACAGTCCTGTAGGCGTGGATAAAGCAATGCTTATGTCGGCAGAGGGTCGAATCGTCAGCGATGGCTTGGGGGAGTCGGGGAAGTGCGTGATGGAGCTCCGGAAAATCGGCCACTCGAGCATCGCTTTCGAGAGGGTTTTGAGGAGGATGGGTAAGTATGTGAGCTTCGTGTATTGTTGAGTTTCCACAACGTTAAGTGATGGTGCAGGGTATAAGGCAGACGGATTCGTAGCTTGCGATAGTCGTGGTCTTGATGATTCTGGGAGGTAGTGTCGAGGTATGTGAGCGTTGAGGGCGGGGAGAATGTCGTGTAGAGCGGTGATATCTAGCGTTGTTGAATATCTGCGAACGTGTAAATATTTGAAACAAGATTATACTTTGGGATACAACTCACCCAAAATGGGGGATCTCGAGACTCTGAAATAAATAACATCAGTGGTGTAGCAGAAAAAACGAGCGCTATGTAAACGATACCTTTGTCATCGCCTTCCACATTCCATAACGCGTTCTTCCAAGTTCCACGACGACATCGTGATCCAGAGGAGCAGGTGAATCGCGTAATGCAATTGGTACAGTCAACGCTGCTTCAACATCCCGTTTCTCGATCCGCCCGCCTTTTCCACTACCTGGAGCTAACAGTCCAAGATCGATGCCCTTCTGACGCGCAAAATGCCTCACGGAAGGTGCAGCGAACACGTTATCCGCGTTAGAGGATTTAGCCCCTAGTGAATTTTTGGGATCAAGAGGATGCAGACGCTGCGTCGAAGAAGCTCCGTCCGGTGAAGCGCTTGCAGTGAGTGGCGGCTCTGCTAACGTTGACTCTAGATGAGGCTTCGAGTGTTGAGCAGGCTCAGAGCCTGCTCGTATCTCCTCGTCGACCTCTATCAAACACAATCCACTGCCAACCTTCGCGATCTCGCCTTCTTTGACCAAGAGTTCACTAACAACCCCATCAAAAGGACTGGTGATCTCAACGCTAGCTTTGTCACTCTGGACCTCGCACAGAGGGTCGAAGGCCTGTATCGTATCATGTACTTTAACACTCCTTCATCGTCTTCGAGGTCAACGAACAGATATCAATGGTCCGGCCGGAGCATCGTACGCACCATTTTATGACCTCGCACTCTGTGATCCCCTCTCCAATGTCCGCAAGCTTGAACTTTTGGATGACCTTCCTGGACGCCCATGAAGATGCAGTGGTGTGAAAATAAGAAACAGCAAGAGGCCGTCCGAGAAGACGACGGAGAGGTCTGCCCAACATGGTGGGTGGAAAGAAACCTAATTAAGCACATTTTGCTGCCGCCCGGGGTTGATGCTATTTATACCCTTACTAAATATGTACCTCACCAGACCTCACCGCCAAGGGATGAAAACGCGATTGACTTTCGGTAGACGCGACGTTGAATTTTATTGGGTATACATGGGGGACGGGTATGTATGTACATTGTTTATGCATCGCTGCGACATGGGTAATGGAATTACGGATGGGAATGGTATACACTATACAGGCAACAGAAATAGGTGACCCCAAACGAGGTCATGGTCGCAGCGTAGAAATAGAACAACTTCGATGCTTTTTGAGTATAATAGTACGCCTTTGCATAGTGCTCATTGTTGACAGAGATTAGAACTAAGTCTAAATTGTAGCGATGAGTGGCGAGCGCTGAAGCTTTATTGCCGACATAAATCCGAGAGTTGAATATATACTTCAAAGTCTCTATCAATGATTTCAAGCCAAGAAAGCGCAGAGTAAGCGCGTACATCTCAAATACACATTCGGATGTTCAGCTTTTCAGGAATTTCACGGGTGTACGAAGGTGATTGTCTATTCCATAGAAATCGGACAAGGGGGCCGCGAGTGGCTCTGCAAGTTTGAACGGAATGCGACGTCTCATTAAGGTAGCAAGCAAAAAAAAAAAAGGTCGAAGAAACTGGTAGGGGCACAATTATACCCCGCGTGGGACATTTTCGACTGGGCGCTTAAGTCTATATCTCCCTATGCGGACTTGACGCTTGTTGCTTCAACGTTTGGAGGGCGAAATTGGCCAACGATGCTACCTTTGACGCCTTGGCCTTCGTGAGTTATAGTGATTTTCTGCATCCAGTGGCAACAATGATTGAGCACCTATAAAGGCTCTGCAATTTCATCGGATTGTTTTCATCCTGAGGATCCCAATTTTCTCCCCACTCGCATGTCACCTATGGCAGATAGCCCTCGGTTTAACCCCTACCGCAAGCCACACAGTGCGGCTAGTGCAAGATCCATTCAAGTCCCCAGATCCACGTTGCCGCCCCGACTCAAGCGAAGTCTTATTCCTCGTACTCCCTTCGAAAACGATAAAGATCAAGAGCCTGCTCGAAGCAGTATAGATTACTCTCAGGTCCCGGCTAGTCCGGGCTCTTTTCCTGACCCTGAGCTGCCGCCCCCACCTCTTTTGGTCGAGTGGAATGCGAAAGCGCCACAAACAAGTACCCAAAGCTTAGTGGCTCTACAGGAAATTGTTCAGGTGGGCCCCCAAGGAGTTGTAAGGCGTAGAAGGCTTGTACCGATCCCGCCTGACACTACAAATACAAACGCTCCAGCTCGGTCGCATGTTTCCGGCACGAGTTCCACACGAATCAGGCTGAAGGGAAACGGACACGCAAGACAAGTTCGTATAATCCAGCCGCCCCCCCAAGAGTCTATGGGACTAGGCGATAGTTCTATCAACCCGATTGAGATTGACGGCATGGACAAAAGTACGACGCCTGTTGTTTTGAGCGCTCGCCGTGTCTGGCAATCAAACAAATCACCTCGCGTGTTTATTGGAAAAATCCAGGAACAGAGGGGTGGTGTTCAACTGCAGCCTGTACTTCTATGGTCTCTTGCCAGACCAAGGCCAGATCCACATATGACTCAAGACATCAGCGAGAAACTTCTGCAGAACTCGCCATTACGTGCAGGCGAGCAACAATTTCAATTCGACTTCCAGATCATGAAGCAGCCTGAGGTAGATACTTTTATTTTATTCAGTATGTCTCCAACTGTCTTTAACGGAGTACTTTTCTAGCTTCGTGGACAATGCGAATGGACACAAGACTTACTTGCGAACATACATCCCAATGTTACAATCACTCCTAATCTAATTGCTCAGCTTGTAGTAGAGCAACTTCATAAGTACGTACAAGCAAACTTTACAGAGGTAAGTAAATTGAATTTTATTGCGTAAATCCTTTCGTCGTGGAGCTAATCTCTCCCTACAGGAAGAACGGGTCAAATGTTCCGAATGGCTTGTTTCCTGGGTCACTCGATGGAGTGATGGAATTTGGCGCTTGGGTTATGATAATGCGTCTTTCGAGCATGATGTAAATGGTGATGCAGTAATGTTATGAGTTGGTAAAAGCCACCGAATAGTTCTGCGCCATGAAACCAACTGTTATGTCTGAAGTCTATGACAAGTTTATCATTCGCTCCAAAGGAGAATAAGTACTATCTATGTGGTTTTTTATAACCTACGGCTCTTTTTCACAGCCGGAACCGGCATCATTCGACGGCACTTAAAAAGTTCAAATTATTATCACCTCTTACCAAAAACCCATACGTTCACTATCGGTCAGCCACATCATTCGACGTTTAGGTTGCACTTTATCTTTGTTCTAACTCTTCCAGCAGATAATAAAAAGGAGCTTTCGAGTAGCGGAGGTTGATTGACGACCACCCTTTCGAATGGCCTTCGATATTCCTGCCATCTTGCGCCAAATTCTAGCCGCAAAGTCTGCAAGGGGACTTGTTTTGTCCCTTGTGCCAGTCGTGTTTGCTATTTACTGTGTCTCTACGAGCAAACCCAAACGTTCGCTGAAGGTACCGGTCACCAAAGAACGTGTTCTG
This sequence comes from Pholiota microspora, assembly GCA_003314615.1. NCBI lineage: Eukaryota > Fungi > Basidiomycota > Agaricomycetes > Agaricales > Strophariaceae > Pholiota > Pholiota microspora. The sequence goes on from QFFD01001318.1 coordinate 8,128, forward strand.
GTGGTAGGCGCCTCGAGCGGTATCGGGCGCTCCGTTGCGCGTCAGTACGCTGCAAGAGGCGCCCGAGTCTGCATTGTTGGGCGACGGAGTTTTCTGCTAAACGAAGTGGAAGCAGAATGTCGCGCTACTCAAGCATCCGCTGGCTTCAGTCCAGGTCCCTCAGATATCTTTAGCGTTACCGCAGACTTTACGAACGTGGACGACATGGTGGAAGTCAGAAACGCCATTGAAGCAGGTGCGTCAGGCACCTACACGTTATTTACGCATTCCTTATTATGCTCTAGCATGGGGAGGCCTTGATACACATGTCATTGCAGCAGGTGTCTCCGCCTTGCAGCCGCTCATGGCTGTGGCTGGCGTCGAAGTGGAGCGCGGGGTTGCTTTACAGGAAGCCAGCGCCGAAGGTATCCAACATATAACTGACGTTGCAATGGCTGCAATTCGGGGCAACTATATCGGACCCCTAATCGCCGCTGTGACTTTTGTGAATATCTCGCCTTGTCCCTCCGGAATCCCGTGTGCTGACGTCCAAAATAGGTACCCATGCTCTCTAACACCTCAAAGGCCCCATCTGTCGTCCTTGTGAACTCCTTGGCATCCATAATTCCGGCACCGACACGTACTCTTTATGCATCTACGAAAGCTTCTTCGCTCGTGCTCTATCAGGCACTATCGATCGAGCACCCCGTTATCAAGTTCACTTTCTTCATGCCTTCTACAGTCGAGGGTGATTTCCGAGCCTCCGCAGTTGATAGCGGTCCTGTGAGAGAAAAGGATCCAAATGCACATGGCCTGAAACGAGAGGATGTCGCAAGAAGATGCATCCAGGCTGCGGACAACGGCGAGAAAGCAGTTTTCATGCCCGAGACAATGCGCTACGCTCACCTGCTCTACTGGATTGCACCCTCCTTTATCGAAAGAATGGCCAGTAGGAAGTATAATTTTTCTATCTAATAGCATCCTATTATTATGGGATACAGGGGCTGTATAGGAATTTGGTTAATCGTATCTGTACAGTATGACTGCAGTAGCTCCTTTTCGTGTTTGTGTTTCTGAGGATTCATCGGCCTCTGTAAATCAACAGTTTGTTACATTATTAGAGACGATAACATCAACAACGACATCGTTTTACCTGAAAAAATGTACAGTGCATAGTGCATTCGAATCTTAGATATGTGCTCTACTTCGGTGATAAAGACGCTTCTAAAGCATCCTCTTCTCATCCATGGCCTTCCTGTGTGAAACTCGCGGTTCTGCTGCTACTACGATAACGACAATCAGGAACGACCGAAATATCTACCTCTTCTTTTGAAGTGTGTCAAATAATGATCATGGTGGGTGCATATGACCTGTTTAAGGTAACACTCCAAGTATGAAAAGAGTGCACAAGAGTCATATCGCTGATAACGCTTTTACATATTGGACGGTAAATTACATAGGTTCTTCAATCCGCACAAGACCATTTCCCAGTCGCCAAATACCATCGTTCCACAGTGAAATATGAGCAAGATTCACGGATCTGAAGATCGCTTTCATCTCTCTCTGGGTGTCTTGGTCTACTCCGTTGCGTTCAAGGTCCGTCAGCGTAAGCCCCCATCTCTGATCTCCATGTCAGTTACACTGATATAAACCTGAAACAAAATAAAGCATACCTGTAGGTAGAGTTTATAGAGCTCAAGCGCTATAACATGAGCGAAAGAATGCACCGTGAAATCCCGCTGGAATTGGCCATCGGAGCCACCCGTCCAAAGTTTTCTTAAGTCTTTGTATACGTTCGAATTATCGAAATTCTGAATAATTCGCAACAACAAGCGTTAGTGATACAGCTGTGAATGAGGAAATACAAGCTGGACTCACCGGAAGCTCCAAGACATCCGGTACGTCACTCAGATGCTCAAAAACCTTGTCGTGACCATTATTCACGTTTGCAAGATGCTTTTTGCCGTCTTTGTCCCAGTGAACGCGTAAAAGATTCTCTAAAGGTATTGGTATGACAATTCCTGCTTCAATAGTTCCAAATACTATAATCTGTTTGATTGCTTTCGGCCGAACTCCACCTGCCGGGTACTCGTATGAGAGTTGAGCTTTGGAGTTATGCCCCTTTTCATCTGTTGATTGTAGGGAACGCGATTTCTTTGGGCTGTTGTGATGGTCAGACATAGTGGAGGGTGTATATAGAGACGAAAGAATTGCCGACCCATTTTATAGGCAGCTCTTGAGTGGCGTCAGAAGAGTGAGTGCCACTTGGATTCGGTCCACAAAAGGCAATAGTTAATTGGCGCCCACCGGCATCAGTCGGCAACTGGCCCTGAATAAATAAGCAAGGACCTCCTTACTAGTCGTACTTCCTGATTGAGGTTTAGACGCTAGATGTGGTGGAAGCTCTCCATGATGTACAACTCTATTATGCTGCACCTTCCTAGTCTGATGTCCTTGAAGGGTTTGTCTCGGTACAACAGCCTCTGCGTGTAGTGGCCAATACAGAGATGATCCCGGTGAGTCCTACTTACAATTTCGAGCATACTACCTTGCTTTTTGCTCTATCCTATGAGATTTCGTGATCTTTTTGCATGAATTCACTGAACAATTCCCTTCATTCGAGATATAATACTCATGGTTTTAGTTTACCTCGTTTGGCTGTATCGACCTGTTTGAAGAAAAATCAAGGTACTGTAGATTACTTGAATGGCGATGATTCAGGCAGATCGATTGCATCTGAATATCATGCATTCTTCATTGAGGGAAATCCAACAGAAGTGATGGACTCCTTTCTGGTTTTCTAGTTTCCTTTCGAGAACATGCCCCTGACTCGTTTGGGTAGTAGAGTTTAAACACTTCCGTAGCGTGCAGGATCTGTGTATCGAGAATCTGTTGAGCCTGAACGACAACGCTCAACTTCAACAAGTGAGGATGTCTCTGTGAAAGAGCTTCGCCGACGTCTCCGTTCGACAATTCTGGGGATTTTTCAGTATCAAGGCCCCTGGTATTTCGAAAGAACGAAGAGTCCATCACGTACCCTCCAAGTATTCTAGCTGTAGTTTTCCGGCGTGCGCGTCGCTTACTGTGATTATCTTCGTACTGATCAGTCTCATCGACAATTTCTTCCGCCAGAATTTCCTGTTTCATCAGCTCCGTCAGTAGTGTCGAACGTGAACTGAAAATACGAGATACCTCGATGATATCTAGAAAATATAAGAAATGATCCTATTCAGCGTCATTCATCAGCATGCTGGGATTTGGGACCTGTCACCTTCTAAGGTGATTACCCCGATCGCCCCGCCTGGATGACCAGGTGTTCTACTAATCAGGAGTAAATGTGCTCGTCCAGTCTGACTGCGAATCCAAAAAAGATTGATCAGTTCAAGGTCGGGAATATTGTGATAGGGAAATGCTACAAGTAATCCAGTGCTTGGAAACAGTTGATAGATGGAAAAGCTTCTGGTAGAATGGAGAGAGGAAAGGCTGAGACCGGAAGTGCTCGTTTTGGATCGTACGTGAGGAGCTACAACAAATAATGAGATAAAACACTGCACACAAAAAAAAGCTTATTGAGTACCGATTTTACGAGCAACAGACCAATAAAAGCATCATTTCTGCCCTTTTCGTGGACAGGAAAGCGAGAGTAACCACTTTGCAGGCTGAAAAGAGATGTAAATGAGGTCCAACAGACAAGGTCGGTTAGCTCACATAGCATGGACGGCGGCATAGTCCAAAATATCATCGGCTCCCAGAACCACCGTATCCTAAAATAAATGATTTTAGATCTTTACTCGGCGGGAATCAATATGCGTACTTTCAGCGGCGTCATTAGACTGGTGATCTTTTTGGTGTTCAGCTCCAGTACACCATTCAGGATAGTAATTTCGTCATCGCGTAGTGGTTCATCGCCCGTTCTATGGAACTGCAAAAACGATTTGAGTTCAGCTTTTTTGTAGGTATGTTGTTCCTTCGTTCCGAGGGTCCAATCGAGAAGTTTCGCAACAGGCCAAGCGATGGGAGCTGTGCGGATGAATTAACATCTTCATATGTGTGGAGACATTTTGTGTGCGCAGTACCAAGAATGTACATCAGACCTAACACAAAGGGGGCGCAAGTGGCGCCTATGGCCAGACCATATCGAACACTGACTGCTTGAGGAATAATTCTGCGGCCATGGAGTATATCAGCACGGGGTTAGTCGGCCTGCGAAGGTAACTTACTCTCTGAGAAAGATAGATCGAATCACAGGGTGAGAGATGTTTCATTGCCAGTATCGGATGCATACCCGAAAATGACTAGATCATTGTGAGCGGAGAGAGTTAATGGTAGTCGATGTTCGTACCTATGGCTGTTGTAGATATTGCAATTGCGATATAGCCACCTCCAAGCTGACCGCGTCCCCATGAATATCAACAGGAAATTGAAAAGAGTTGAAGTGCTCACTGCACTGTCTAGAAAGATGGGCAGACTTTCATTCACTATCTATATAGAGAAGATATTCAGACGGGAACGACTCGAAGTGTCGACAAGAACAAACCACGTTGCCCAACAATAAAACCTTTGTTTTGGCTGATGTCATTGACTGTTATAAGAGCAGATGATGCCAAAGCTCACAACTAGAACCCAGTGTTTCCCATGTTCCATTAATCTCAACACTGTTCGAAACATTAAAAACCTTCAAATGTAGTTCCAAGGTCACTCGCCTTTTTGTGCATTTCTTTTTTGTGATAGATTCTCCGAAGATGTCGCCAACACACGCAGGTGCAGGTGGTCAAGACCCATCAAACCCAAGGTCAGACTGAACTTCAATTAGAATTGCTCGCATATTAGGAGGAAAAGGCGTACCCTGCAAAGATCCCTCCCGCTAACACCAAAAAGATACTGACAATTAGATGGTACCAGAAATCCGGAGACCAAGGTTCTGCTCCTGGATGACCAGTCTTGTGTTTACCGGTGATAGTCAATCCATGAGAAGGCGCGCTCACAACGCGCAAAAGGAGGATGAAACTGGGGACCCGAAGTTTCATGACGGTAGAAAGAGAAAAGGAAAATGAAGACAGTCAGGGACGATAAAGTATGTAATACTTCGTAGTTATAAATGTGCCGTGGGGCCGTCGGGAATCCCAGCCGCATTTCTTCCACAGAAATAGACTGATGTACTTATATAGAGACACACTATAGAAAAAAAGTTGAGGCATTTGGAGTTGGTACACGTTCAAGTTAAGAGCCAAGTTGAACGATATGAAAGTCCTCATTTTGATACATGTGTTTTCATCGCTTGAGCAACGTGCGATGCACGTGACATGGGCGCTTAATATTGACTCGTAAGTCAAGACCTCGCCTCAGCGCCTGCATCTTGTCTGCATCTTACATCTGCATCACAAAATCGACGAGTAATTGTAATCTGTAACATGATAGTGAAACCCGACAACTTCTCCGACTCCTGCAGCGATACCTCCACCCTCTTGAGTCCTTTGAGTGGGCTTGAGGACCTCGGGGATCTAGCCCTGACCTACGACGAGCTTCGACGACAAGTCAGCAGAATTCGTACCGACCACTCTACTGGCAAAGAAATTCCTTACCCAGAACTCCACTCTCACACCTTCGATGAATGGATCGACAAGTTTGAGCACGACCTAAACATGAGATTTATATCTTGTTCACAATGGTCTGACGCCGCCATTATCTTCCTCACAGGATCTGGGAAGGTCAATATGGCGATGAGGAAGATTAGGGCGGCACGTATTCTGATGGAAGTGGACTACTGGCCTTGGGAGAAATTTAAGAGCGATCTATACGATACCTTGGGTATGTGCGATATTGTTCCTCTTTCTCGCAGGGAATCAAACTCAATAAATTCGTTAGTCCAAATAGGTCTGATATTTCGTTGTTTATGCACAGTCTAGTACTGAGACCGATTCGATAGAGAACGAGCCAAGTTTCCCGCAGATATTCCAGAAAGATTATCCAGGTGTAATCACGGCGGCTAAAATAACTGCTGGAACTGGATTAGTTGTTGCGGGATCGGCAGTCATAGTACCGGCGCTTGGTGTAGCTGCGTTAAATGGAATTGGATTCACAGCAAGTGGTGTAGCCAGCGGTAAACTCCATTTCTTTCGCAATAGTATACTCTATTAATATACTTCCACAGGATCTGCTGCAGCTGCAATTCAATCTGCCATCTACGGAGGAGCAACTACAGGCCTGTTTTCCCTTTGTCAATCCATTGGCGCTACCGCAGTGGTTGCATCTGGAAGCGCAATAGCATCGTCCTTCGGAGCGGTTGCTGCAGGCGCCTCCTTACTCAGCAGTGGGAATCGGGAGCAAGGCTTGGACGCTTAGAATAATTGATACCCAAAGCTCAATGCGCAACTTGCACTTCACTCATATATCAAATCGATTGTCATTTGTTTATTTGGTCTGTCTAGAGAGACTACTTTACTCACAACGTTGTTCACTGTTACAAATTTGTTTGGAATTTTGCTGTTGATTTTTTTCCACAGTAGTCCTTATCTTATCTTATCTCCATAAGATGTCGCAATTAGCACCAAATCGAATCACATTTTTTGTAGACACCATCTTTGCTCAATGCTTGCTACTCATATACTCAGATACTCTTGACATTAACTTGACATACTCCTTGTTTATCTGGAAAGTCTGAAACAGTAAACCTATCTCTCGTTGCTCATTTGGACTTCCAAAGGCGTCATACGCGTATATTCACGGAACGAGAGACGGAACGCTTGGCTTTCACTGCACGAACCCCCAACAACAATCATATCTATGGCTGCTTATTCTTCCCTCATAGATCAATCTATCCTCGTGGTCCCATCTTTCGAGTTTGAATGCGGAACCATCCTCGAGCAGGTCCCAGTCGCGTACAAGACCTGGGGTAAACTGAATGAAAAGCGGGACAATGTGATGATCATTTGCCATGCATTTACAGGGAGTGCAGACGTCGAGGATTGGTGAGTGGTAGGGCTACTGTTCTGCAGGATAGTACTGAATCGTCTAGGTGGGGTCCTTTGATGGGTCGCGGAAAGGCTTTCGACCCGAATCGTTTCTTCATCTTTTGTGCGAACACTTTAGGGTCGCCGTATGGTTCTGCCTCTCCAGTAACCACAAATCCCAGGACAGGAAAGGTTTATGGTCCTGAGTTTCCGCCTACAACTATCCGTGATGATGTCCGGTACGCCACAAGATATTGTTTGCATGCAGTGAAGTTTCTTACAGACCCCCGCAGCATTCACAAATTTGTTCTCGATCATCTTGGTGTACAATCAGTGGCCGTAGCCATTGGCGGATCCATGGGCGGTATGGCTGTGCTTGAATGGCCTCTGTGTACGCCCCCGGGTTTTATACGACGAGTTGTGCCAATAGCGACATCTGCTCGTCATTCAGCTTGGTGTATTAGCTGGGGAGAGGCACAGAGGCAAAGCATTTACAGCGATCCGACTTACCAAGATGGGTACTACAATGCGCAGCCAGCCTCCGGCCTGGCGGCTGCCAGAATGAGCGCCCTTCTAACTTACCGATCTCGCGACTCGTTTGAAAGCCGGTTCGGGCGCAAAGCCCAGCTTTCGCAATCTTCGCAGAATGGGACCCTCACTCCCCCAGCCTCGCCAAAAATTGGCTGTCATGGTGATGATGCAGTCGCAGCACACAACGACGGTCTCAGAAATCCCCGACCTCGTCAGAGTAATACCCCCACTAACGACCAGCCTTCCCAAAAACCATCTATCTTCTCTGCTCAATCCTATCTTCGATATCAGGGTGACAAATTCACTGCCCGCTTTGACGCGAATTGTTACATCCACATCACCCGTAAACTTGACACCCATGACATCGCGCGCGGACGCGTTGACGAAGTCGACGAGGAAGCAGCGCTAGCTAAAGTTCTCGCAACGTTACCCCCTCGCGCCCTCGTTATCAGCATCGCCACCGATGGACTGTTCACAACCTCAGAACAACGGGAGATTGCTGCTCATATTCCCCAGGCGGAACTCGTACTCATACAGTCTCCTGATGGACACGATGGTTTCCTATTGGAGTTCGAGCAGATCAATACGCACATTTTGCGATACTTGAAGCGGGAGTTCCCTGACTATTACGATCAAGACCTGGAAGAAGCGGACGAGGGATTCGCAGTTAAGAAGACTAGCGTGTTCGGTGAGGCAGAGGTCGACATCACTCGGTGGTAGCGTCCAATAGGTTAGACATTTCTTTGTTTATCGACACGCTGAGCTGACTTTTCTTTCACTCAGAGTTCCAAAGTAGAGTTATAAATAGAAATTGTTTTCTGGTGTCATCCCACCATATAATTCAACGACACCATTATATCACCAAACGCATTTCGTTCCAATCTCGCACTGAGCTAGCCTTTTGGGATGGGTGAACCGCAGACATACTTGTATTAGGCTGCAAGCGTAACCGTGCTTTGGTTTGTTTGCCTCGTGTCCGACGAGATCTACACTTTCGAGCACTTTACCTCTTCCAGATAACAGAATGCCACACTGGCACGATGCTTGGTGCGTCCCGATCCAACGGTGCGTCACTTTGCTGCTTCATATACATACACAAGTACTACCACAATCCCACCGTTTATTTATCCCATTATGGACTCTACGGCTGCTGATAAACTGAACGCAATATTTTGATAGTACTCCCTTCTAGTCATCTGGGTTTTGCGAAGTCCTTGAAAGTAAGTAATTGTCTATAAACAATTTAGGAAGGTCTCTCACGAAGGTTGTCCGTTTTTCGTCCGCGATCTAGCATCCGATCTAGTCATGGTCCGCTGTCAGCTGGTACAACGCCGGAGATGCGCCGATGAGTTCAAGATACCTAGGAACACGCCCATAACATGCAATTGGGCTTAGGGCTAAGTACTCTGCTTCAGAAATACGTATTCCCTTTACGCCCCGACAACGATGACAATTTTCACTCCTCTGTATCCAGACACATCTCTAAACGTTTGCGAAGACGAATCAATCAATGGGATACAAGACGAGCTCCTACGGCTTTCCAACGCCTCCAATGACACGCTGGAGGCCAAATTCGGCCTTTCATCCTCTGCTCACCTTACTCTGGAAATTATCATGATGGCGCAGGTTCATTCTCATTTCATCTGAAAACGCCGGCGCCAATCTCATTCATTTCGACTCTACAGCGGGCGAAGAGTCATAGGAAGTGTTGTATAGACATAGCCTTCCAAACGTACCAACTTTTCAACGCCGTGGACGGTGGTGTCAAGGGGCGCGTTATCGATACTAATGGAATTTTGAAGGACCATATAGCGCGTTTAAATGAGTACGTTTACATCAATCACAGCTCTTAAGTGTCGTCAATAACATGGCCCTGCTTCCTACTTCGCAGAGACCTCCTTGAGATACGCAATATAATCAAACGTTTTGCATCTTGGTGGAATATTTCTCGGGTTTGGAAAGCGGGAGAAAGGCTTCAGCAGTGCCATGATATACTCAGCCATGGTATGCAGATGTATCTTTTACTTCTGAAGTATTCTCTTGCCCAGCCCATAGCCAAACGACGGGCAGGCGGTCGTAAAAGGTGGTCAGGCCCCGTGCAAAGCTTTTCAACCTGCCAGCATCGAGTGAAGGAACAACGCAAAAGCTACAAAATTACCCCGAAAGCTGCGCCCTACTTTGCTTCAGCGATGTCTCCTTCTCACCGGACTCAAAAACCTTGCACTCCGGGGGCCAATTCTTAGCCTTCGACTGCATGCAACTTTTCAATCACCTAATTATGTGACTAAAAGGCTCGAAGTTTGCCGGGCCAAATCTGCTCTGCTCTACTCTCAGTAGCAGACAGGAGAATCTGTTCTCGCCGCGCGCCTTCATAACTCCTGTCATCTGACTTCTCGTGCCTCCGAAAACGACGCCAAGTAAGGATAATGATGGGAGAAACTACCGGGCACTCTGGAGGATAGTATTTCATTGGACAAAAACTACTTACAGCTCCACAGGGTAACATTATTACTTCAAGTCAAGTTTAATGATTACGATTACAATTCTTTGCCAGCGATCCATCTCTGTATGAGTTTCAAAGATTCCTTGGGTTTGTCGTACGGAACCTACATGATTGTTCAGTCGTCCATTCATCAGCCTCGAATACTTATTCAATATTCGACATTGGATTTGTATACGCACCATGTGTCCCGCTCCTGTGATAGTTGCGTATGTGAATCCTTTGGCGCTTCTCGTCTTTCCAGCTGGTTCGCCATTGACCATCCAGTCTCGTAACTCTTGCTTTGCAAATTCTGCATGACCGCTCCAATCCAAAGCCAGAGTCCACCGCTCGTTACCAACATGGTTGCAAATCCAGTCGTATGAGCCCTATGAAGGTAAATATGGAACATTTTGGGACCAGCAATGGAGACTTACAACGTAGATCAATACACGTATACCTCGGTCTAGAAGTGAGGCGACATAATTGGTTGTTGGATGTAACATATCCTGGGTTCTTTCAAATGCAAGCCCGACAGCGTCATTGCAGGAGGTGAAGTTCTTGGTAATAGAACTGTCAACTCCAATGAGCTGTCTTACAGAGGGGCGGTCCAGAAAGTCCCTGATAACTCTGTAAGAAGAGAATTAGAGAATTTAGAGGGGTGAAGTCAGCACTCAAGTGGCATGCACGACGCAATAGACGACTACTGACCGGGTCTGAGGGTAACAGAGATCTGATGGGCCACCTTCGCATGGCTTACTAATATCGTACACATTCTTGCCTGCAGCTTATATGAAGAGGCATGCAGATATATCCTTGTGTATAATGACTGACCTGTTGCGCGTAAAGGGGCAGAATAGGTGGATCTGCAGAAATCGACTGCCGCACGGCAATTTATGGCGTCGAATTGATCTTCACAGGATTCCCTCATCCATTTTTCACATCTCTGAATCTAAGACGAAAATAAGAGCGAAGATCATATGAGCGGGAATAGCAAGAAAAAATTAGATGTATGCCCACTGTCGCCTTCATAGCTACACAAGTGCTTATGTCGATGAAAGGTTTAACCGACGCGGGCGTGCATGTCATATCGTAGTAAGATAAGGTCATCTTGAAGGTGTCCGTCATGCCATTGCCTCCTCCAGATTGAGTAACCTACACATTGATCAACCTACAATAAAATCACTCACCAATCATAACGGATTGAAGGTTGATGGGAGTCAGTCCTGCTGCGACGAGTTTCGTGTTTTGGTCATATACGGCAGATGCAAAGAGAGGAAGGTAGCGTCCCTGTACAAAGACATGTTGAGAACCAGAAGAACAAAAGAAACGTATTTAGATGGACATACTCCATAGGACTCTCCTGACATATGGAATGCTCTCCCCTTGAATTGGACAAAGTGCTCGAAAAATATTGACACGAACGCCGCTATATCTTTGGCAGCATCTTCAGAGGTACCCTAACATCAATGTGTCATATTTCAATGACTTGACTGCAGGAGATTTAGTGTACTGTTCATACCACAGATTCACCGTAGTCAGCATATGAGAAGCCCACTCCGATGGGTTGATCAACGAAAAATATGTTAGCGTTTGTGTTCCAAGATTCTGGATGGAACACGGTCCCATTCTTTGCAGACACCCGACATGGACCTTGACCATGAAACATTGTCAATTTCACATCAAACATTCCTGAATCACAATTATACCGTACCCAATTCCATGAAGAGACCAAGAGAGGATGAACACCCAGGACCTCAATGAAAACGCAATGTCAATAGTGTGAAAATTGGGGTTTCGAGATCAAACTCACCTCCGTTGGTCCAGAATATCACGTCGTCAGTGGCTGGGTCATTTCTACTCTCAAAGAAGTAGAAGAAAAGATGCCGGGCTTCTATATCGATGTAACCAGTATACGCGCTAAGTAACGCAACAATGAAGGCTTCAGTCTCGGAGAAAGAATTGAACAATAGACGTACTCGACAGTTTCGTCGCAGAAATTACTTTTCTTTATGCGAACGCTGTAGTTCGGAAAGAAGGGATGACCTAGAGTCGTAAATTCAGCCATAGATAAGCTGGAAAGCGACTCCATTGGTGTAAAAAGGCCGGTGTTGAGATTCTCTTGTCCAGCAGGGACCGGACCTAAGATCCATCCAGACACTGAGGAGACAGAGAGACAGCAGATCACCCAAGAAGTGATATAGCGAAGAAACATGGTAGTGAGATAGAACAACCTCTTTGGATACCTTGAATGGTGGACGAATGGTTTCTCATGGTGTGAGAGTCACTGTGAGAGGAGATATGAACTTCGTATTTGATTTGTTCGATTACCACATGTGTGCGCACCCAAAAATAGAAAGGAAGTTGGTAGCGATATGTACAAATTTGACGAAGTAGTAAATATGTTAAGGCGAATTAACTATTCAACCATAGTGATACTACATTACATTAACCGTAAAAAAAATAATCGTCTGTAAAAGTCAAGTAAAAGTCCTAAAATGAATCACTGTCCACTGCGGCAGAAATTGAAGTGAGATTAAGCTGATACCAAGTTCCAATGCTGGGTTCTGGAGCCAGTAGAGGGCAGAAGCTCAATCTGCGGGCAAAAATATTGTTGGTTGTATAAAATCAATGAGAAATGTGTGCGTACGTTCGAGATTCCTGGGGTGTTGGAATTGGTAGGAGTAAATAACAGATCCTCATTCACGGCTTTGATCTACGAAGGAGTGCAATCATAAGCTGATGAACTTTTGAGTACAGCCATTAAATATTGACTTACAACGTATTCTCCGCCTCCCGCACATTGAATAGCATATGTATCAGCCGGAGTGTTGGCTGGAGAAACGACAGGCATGATAAGGCCCTATAATAACAATTAGAGAGTGGATTTACTGTAAGTCATTGCTTATACTGACTGATTCGGCAGTGAAGTGGAATGTAGTAACATTTCTCGCAAGGCCGACGTTCAAGATACGATAACCTCCTTGATCAGCGCTCGTGAGACGCCACTGAGGAATGCCAAAGCAGAGTCAGAATTGACATTTGAATACATAGCTGAAACTCCGAAATACTCACAACACTAAGCTCTGGCTGAGGTGGGTTACTCTCCGTGATCAGAATGTTACCGAAAACATTGGGTTCTCCGATATACAGAGGTAGACCAGGATTGACGGTAACGCTATTGATTTTGTAGTTTCCGGACTTGAGAACGACGCAGGGAAGCTGGATCAAGAAAAGAATACCTTCTGAGTACATATATAGCACATATGACGTTGTAGATACACGTACGGGAGTAGGAGCTGCGCTACTGCTCAAGGCAGTAGACAATACTAGCACGAATGCCGTGACGATGTTTTTGAAGGATAGCATTTTTTGTTCGGAGATGAAGGGAATTCAATGACTTCTGAGCGAATCGCTGAACCGCTTTTTATACATTTTTTCTACGGCTGGGTGGACGTCAAAGTTCATCCAACCGACTCTCTCGAATGTCCTAATGATGTCTATCATCATAGGGATGTCCCTGCCGAAAGCCCATTCCCGAGATATTATTAGCCTCCCGCCATCCAATGTGACCGATAGGCATCGAGGCCTGTCCAAGTTCTCGAACAAGGCCTACAGCAAGACGAGCACCTGTCCAGGTAAAGCGAACAATCGGAAACACAGGAATGTATTGAGCAAATTCATGTGTCCTTAAGACCAATGTAAGTGTCGGGTCAAACCATTTACGCATGCGCCAGAGATCCTTTAAATCCGTTCTACTGTATTCAGATACCTTTCAGATATGCTTACAATTGTAAAACACATTCAGGCCAATAACGCACCACAATGAGCTCGTAAAATCTACGCATGACAGTATACTTGCTTCTACCGTTAGTTCTTGATTGGTTCCTCCGGATGAGCACGCTTCAAGTTCCATAGTCAGAAATCTGTTGGAATAGACATAGCTAGATGGTACGGAGTCAAAGATGTCTAAATAAGAAGGGACAAAGCGTGCAAGTCGAGAAGGTAGGACGACAGTTGATTTCAAGGCTACTCGTGGGAATATGTGACAGGCTGCCGAGTCCCGACTATCCAGAGAGGCAACTTATTACATTTATATCCAATAACATGCCGAGTTGTCATCCTGTCCATGTTCTTTCCTCGTTGATTTCTACCTCTTCCTACTCTTTCGAAGCGTTGTTGCAGAAGTGAAGCCTATGTCCCAGGCTTACGAATCAGGGCTAAGCTTAGAAGACGGAGGTTGAACAAGAATTCCACAGCAATCTTTTTCGGATCTCCGATATCATACTACGTGTAGGCTTACCTGCTCTTATCGTTGGCACAGCTCACCGCTGCGCTTGCTGGTTTCCAGACTTTATGGCTTAGTGGCATGTCAAGTTGTCTCTTATCTCTAAGCTTACCCTAATGATACCGGTATTTTGAAAATGCATGTCAGTGTTTCGAAATTCTTTGCACAAGTGCCAAAGCTCATGAATTTGTTCAATAAAGGTCGCGTTCATATGGATCGTGAGCTCTATTTGCCTCGTCTTCTCATGTCTTCGCGAAACTCCATGGAAAAGCCATTGAACGTGTTCGAAGGTGGAGAGTACGGGAGAGATTACTTTCTGCATATAGGAACCTGTGGAGACCCTCTGTGGTTGTCATCCAGGAATTAAGTATATTGGTATCTGTTTCGTTTCATACGCATTGGGTTTGGTTTTCAAGCAGAGGTCGATTTGTTGATGCGTCTGCCTAAAGTTGGACTTAAGGGTGAGTTCCACTATGCTTTCCAAGCCGGACATCTATACTAACCATGACCACGGGTGCCAACAATGGTGCCATGATGTGGCGTACAGACCGCCGTTCTTTTTTTTGCCTTGAGTTAACCATTACAGTGATAGTACTAATGTCTCTGAACGGAAGGTCGACGGAGAGGGGCACATTCTATTTAAACGAGTGGCACAATAGCGGTAAGATAGAAATATCAAGCGATCTCGACTTTAATTGGCCCTGACCAGCTATATCTTAGCTCTATCTCCAAAGATATCCTTGTTCTTGACGTTGTGCACACGCAGAATATCATCTATCCACACGTCATGATTGTCACAATGGTATTCTTTATCTGCCTCTTACACTCTAATCAGGGCAATAGTGGTCATACATGCCGTTTGAAGCCGTTTACTTTCACGCGTACCAGTTACGAGACCAGGGAGGTGTGTCGTTCAACCAAATTTGTTCTTCAGCTATGCGTGACTCTCTGGAATGTATACGAATATAGCAGAACGTCGTCTACGTTTAAATGATCTCTGTGGCGCATGCGAAAGTTTTATCCGACCACTCATGTCCGTCTTACTTATGGCCTCCAACAAGTCTTTCAACGTAGCTTGTCTCAATCTAGCGAACCGTTCTGTTGCAATCAGATCTTGATGTTCCTGATACGAAACTGTACGCGGACAATCATCACCTACGACGGCCTGCCGGATGCGTAACTGACTTGTCAAAGCATATAAAGGGAGCTTTCGAAACCTCCCTGTCTTCATCGGATTCCTGCTTTCCGACTGTTCTCAACAATGTTTGCTGCATTCTTGACTACTCTAACTCTCGTTCTCACTGTTTATGCTGAAACAGTCCTTGTGGACAAGTCGCCTGTTTCCCTCGCGCTTTCGCGGCGCCTCAATCTGACCAGCGTTCACAATCTTGTTCGTCACGATCAAGACAGAGCGAAAGCTCTCAGGCTCTCAGGCTCTGCTAACCCCGGGGCTCTCGGTAGCCGCGCAGTGATCAACTCGCCTGTGACTAACCAGGCTTTTACATATGTAGCCTCTGTTGGTATTGGCAGTCCACCTACCAACTGTGAGTCTGTTCCTACGATGATTCAAACTTCAGACTTATACAGATATGCAGATACTCTCATTGTTGATACAGGAAGGTACTTTGGTTGAAAACGTTCTTCCACAGTATATTTCTATTAGCTCGAATTATACAGCTCAAATACTTGGGTCGGAGCCGGCAAATCATACAAGCAGACCGATACCAGCGAAATGACCTTGGAGCCAGTAGTTAGTTACTATACTTATCTCTTTCCACGTGGCTTTCTCTAATGTTGTGCTTGTTAGTTCGTTTCTTATGGATCGGGGGAATTTTCGGGTGAGGTAATTCTAATAATCTAAGAAACTCAGGCCTTCAAAGAATGTCAGGATTTGAATTCACTGACACTGTCACCATTGCGCCCGGTCTTGTTGTCGGTGATCAGTCCATTGGGGATGCTTTGTTCTCTACGGGCTTCAATGGCGTCGACGGTATATTGGGGTATGTCATGATTCATGAACATTCAGACAATGAACTTACTTAAACCGATTAATCGCTGGAATCAATAGTCTTGGCCCAGTGGATTTGACTGCGAACACCATCTTCTTCTCTACCGAAATCATTCCTACCGTTACAGATAACCTCTTCTCTCAAGGCACTATTCCTCAAAATATGATAGCTGTTTCTTTTGAACCCACCACCACCATCGGCAATCAAAATGGCAAGACAACTTGGGGTACACAATGCTTTCAATAAATGCGAAGAAATAGCTGCTTATCTGTTCCAGGTGGGACTGACGATTCTCAGTTCACTGGATCTATTGCTTTCACGTAAGTGTATCCTGAATCCCCTGGAAAGAGAATATTCAATCAAGTAATCGGCTAGTCCTATGACCACTGTATCTCCGGCTAGCAAATACTGGGGGATCGACCAATCGATTCGTTATGGTTCTTCCAATACTATTCTCTCCACAAATGCCGGTATTTTCGACACGGGTATGTTCGAAG
The DNA here is from genome assembly GCA_003314615.1 of Pholiota microspora. Classification (NCBI taxonomy): domain Eukaryota; kingdom Fungi; phylum Basidiomycota; class Agaricomycetes; order Agaricales; family Strophariaceae; genus Pholiota; species Pholiota microspora. The sequence continues at coordinate 24,861 of QFFD01001318.1, forward strand.
ATTCTGAAATATAGGTAGAAGGTTTGAAGTTCGATTGAACCATCTTTTTTCTAGGAACTACCTTGCTCATGATTGCCACTGACGCATTCAACTCATACAAGAACGCGACTGGAGCCGTTCTTGATCCAAATACAGAGCTTCTGAGCATCACACCCGAACAGCTCTCAAATCTCCAGAGCTTATTTTTTCATATTTCAGGCGTTCGTATTCTCTACGCACTTCTATTTTTCAAAAACCTCTGACTCTGTACATAATTTAATGCAGGTTGACTATGAGTTCACTGCCAATGCTCAACTGTGGCCTCGTTCGCTGAACACTAACATTGGCGGAATTGTAGACAAAATCTATCTTATCGTTGCCGATATTGGGACCGCCTCAGGCCAAGGTCTTGACTTCATCAACGGGATGGCTTTCCTGGAGCGTTTCTACTCTGTATATGATACTGGCAACAAACAAGTCGGGTTTGCCATTACTCCTTTTACTGGTTCAACTACCAACTGATTGGTGACACGGCTCAATTGTGTACTAGAGGACAACTAGAGGATGGGTTGTAGCGATGTGTATTTTTTGTGTATTTTTCTTGATATCGATGTTGTGCTAATTATTCGGCTCTGAATATTCGTATTGGACACAGGGCTCCACAAATACAAACGAAACTGTTATCTCCCTCTCCCAAAACGTCTGATGCGTTGAGGATCAGTACTGCGTCCTACTGCGTCTTGCCCCGAAGTTCTCAAACACTACTAAGTGCTAATGCACTAATGCCATCTACATACTAGCGGAACAGCACCGTCGATACGGTAGTACATTTCGAATTCAGAAGCTTTCTTCTCCCCGTAACTTCGTGCACGCGAACCACCGTCCACGCCAAGTTTCGGACGCCAAGGGCAAATCAAGGGATCGCGAAGTCAATCTTTCAGTAGAACAAGGTCCAGTTTCTATTTTGAAGCTAAAGGGCTCTTTGCTGGCTCATGACGCTCTATAATGACGGTAGTGTAAGTAATAGATGGAGATACAGATAAGAGAAGGTTCTCGTGCGCGATCAGGCGCGAACGCCGCCACTCATCAGTAGCTTGGCGTCGTGGGTAATTCTTTGCTTGGCGCCCAAAACTCTTTCCTATTGACCACAACAAGCTCGGACGCTACTCTTCTTATTCCTTCGTCCTTGGAAGTCTTTGCCACGAAGTACCTCAGCTCCTTGTTCTGCCATTAATATGGGAATACCCACGCGGTCTTGCACCTATGATTCGGGACGCCTAAATTCTCCGACGAGCAGCATAGCTTCGACATAGAGGCAAAGATGCAGCTTTGGCATTCAGTTCGTTCTCTGTCGCAAATCTCTTTATGGTGCTCACTGGAGCTTCAAACCACTATGCCGCCGCTTCTCACCTGCCATTGATGTAAATGATATCCTACAATAGATGAACAGGCTTAAATCGCGCAAGCCAAATTCTCTCTTGCGACGATTTTGCCAGTGGATTATGAAGGGGCCTGGCTGGGCAACAGTATATCAGCTCAGATCTCCGAGGTCTGACGGGCGGGCCAACTTTTCTGACTGCCTATGATTGTTCTGGGACTTCAACTCGTAGTCACCGCCTTAAATATCCGCTCACCAAAGCTTCCACCAATTTTTTTACTTTCCCTTCTCTTGTTGTATCATTCTCTCCAAGCTTGCATGGCTTCTGTTAGACGGAATGGCCCTGCACTTAGCATCTTACTATTGAGAGCAGGCGCTGCCATAGTCTCTCCGTACAATACTCCCCCTCTGCCGAATGGCAATTCTGGAACGGAACGCGGGTCCCGCGAATTCTGGTATCATCTCACCGTCAGCATCATTCTCGTATTGGCCGGCGGCGTGTTTGCAGGGTCATTCTTTTATTTTATCGAATTTTCTATCTTGTTCTGATATGTTGCCTCTGATTTATCAGCTTGACCTTGGGCTTGATGGGTTTGGATGAACTCCATTTGCGAGTCCTAGCCACATCTTCCGAGGACCTAACAGAGAAACGCAATGCACAAAAAGGTATGATAACTTACAAAATGTATCCAGGCAATAAATCTAACGCATCGAAAGTCTTGAATTTACTACGCAGAGGTCGCCACTGGGTTCTTGTAGTGCTTTTGCTGTCTAACGTGGTCGGTATATCTATTGAAGTCTATTTCCTCGTCAATGAGCTTCAATTTCATAGATCGTGAATGAAAGTTTGCCCATTTTTCTCGATAATGCTGTGAGTACTAATTTATTTGTCCCCGCTTCCGCCTCGCCTGAACACTCGGATTTCTAGATAGGAGGGGGAATAGCTGCTATCGCTATATCTACCACGTCTATTGGTACGTTTTCTTGTTCATTTGGAAATTCGTCGACTCAGCCCATAACCTAGTCGTCTTTGGGTGTGTCTTGACCGCATCCTTGTTGTCGAGAGCCTGACTCATCCTTGATTCACCACTCTTTTCCATGTAGCGAGTAAGTATAGCATTTGTTTAGATTGTCTCCTTCTAAATGTCTCACGTGGACTTCAGAGTCATACCTCAAGCTGTAAGTGTACGTTATGGACTACAAGTGGGGGCGGCCTGCGCACCCTTGGTCCTCTTCATGATGTTTGTCCTTGGTAAGTGGTGATCATTGTTCCCCTCCGGCCCCATTATTTACATAACATCCGTAGCTCCCATCGCATACCCTATTGCCAAAATATTAGACTTCGTATTGGGGGCGAATAATCACCATCTATACAAGAAGGCAGAACTTAAATCTTTCCTGGAATTCCACCGTTCGGGAGAGGAACCCTTGCGCGATGACGAGCTCAATATCTTGAACGGCGTGTTGGAGCTCAATACAAAGCATGTTGAAATGATTATGACCCCTCTCAGGGTAAGTTCTGTATGAGACGTCAATACCGACCTGACATTCTACATATTAGGATGCAGTAGTACTAAGCGCCGACGATATTCTCGATCACAGCGCGATCGCTACTATGTAAGTTTTATTACTCAAGCCTCATTTTTGCGACCTAATTATTTACAGATTACAAAGTGGCTATTCACGCTTTCCTGTTCACGAACCTGGGAAACCTACCTCGTTCATTGGCCTTTTATTGATAAAAAAAGTGATGTCGAACGGGAGGATAAACATACCAAAATCTAATCCCATCTTCACGACAGCTTTTGACCTATGACCCTAACGAAGCGCTCCCCGTATCCAGGTTCCCTTTATCCATCTTACCTGAAGCGCATCCTTCTATAAACTGCTTTCAGGCTCTACATTACTTGTGAGCACTGTTGCTAAAGTATAATTTCTTGTGGCTGAATTTAATTTAGCCAAACCGGACGGGCGCATCTATTGTTAATAAGCCGAACCCCAGGACAAGCTGGAGGCGCAATGGGCGTCATCACGTTAGAGGGTATGGCCCGCCAATTATTCTCTTGAATGCGCCTCACTGACCCATCTATATAAGATATCATCGAGGAGATAATCTCAAGTGAAATTGTAGACGAAACGGATCAATATCGAGACAACCATACGAAGGCGAAGGCGAGGCGCTCGACCACTGCGACTATCATGAGAGGGTATGTTATCTGCTTCATAATTGCCCCTTGAGGTGACCATCTGATCGATATCCATGAAGAATTGTCGAACGCAGAAAAGATTCGGTCATCAATTTCTACAACGAGAGCTCCCTACTCTTGGACAATCGCACGGTATCCCTTGAGCTCCAGAATGGGAATACGATTCTATAAAGTGACTCTACAGAACCGAATTTACAATCCCATAGTATGTACACTTGAGATAAAGGGCAAATGTATTATTCGTCTTGAAGTATTTGGCCCTGGAACGTCTATAAGCACGGTTCACTCAAACAGAAGCGCAGATCCAATGTGAAGGTTTGCCTTCATGCCAAAGTTAATCAGGATGGCTGATGTGACAGGGAAGCTGCCATTGCGCTGCCAAAAACTTTTGGGCAGACTGGTTATTCGTCGTGTATCATCCTTAGCTTGATTTTTTATAAGCGCCCATGAATCTCCGATCAGATTCCGTGATGACATATTAGGCTTACATAACCACTGGACTAAAACGAGCGACGAGCATCATGTGAACCTTCAAAGGACGGCCACAAATGCCACCCAAATTGCCAGCAATTCTTTTTCTGCTACGAACAGTGCTCGCATCTCCATATATCCGATTCAAAAATGTACCAGTCGAAGCAGAACCCGCAAGGCCTGGGTCTTCCGAGTTTTACACAAAACTCGTTGTAAGCATGGTGCTAGTTTTAGCTGGAGGTGTATTTGCTGGGTGTGTTGTCTTTCTATAAAGTCTGTTCATGTATCTCATAAGGAGATTAGGTTGACACTTGGCCTCATGGGCTTGGACGAGCTACATCTACGTGTATTAGCAACATCTTCAGAAGACCTAACTGAAAAGAAAAACGCGCAGAAGGGTACGCTATTCTCAGCCTTCTATCTATATCTAATATCCATATCGAATACACGATAGTGCTCAAACTTATGAAAAAGGGGCGCCACTGGGTGCTCGTAGTACGTGAATCCATACCCTATTTCTAATGTGCCCCTGACCATACACAGGTTTTGTTATTGGGAAACGTCGTAAGTCAAAATCGCAAGTCTTTATCGTGTAGTCAACTTTGACGCGTCTTAGATTATCAACGAAAGTTTGCCCATCTTCTTGGACAGCGCGGTGGGTGGATCTTTCGGATATGGTGCATGATGTAACCTCAATGCCAATCTAGCTAGGGGGTGGTGTCGCTGCAGTCGTGATATCGACTATTGCTATCGGTATGTCATCCCTGCCAAAGTTCATACACCTACTCTTCGTTCTCTGACTTGTCCTAGTTATTTTTGGGTAGGTGTCCGTACAAACAACCAGGTCAAGTGATTGCTCATCGAACTACATATTTTATACTTTAGAGAGTAAGCCGTCTGTAGCATTTCCTGTCTTATCTCCTTTCACTGACATATTTCTTAGAATCATTCCACAAGCTATCAGCGTTCGCTATGGGCTATCTGTTGGCGCTACGTGTGCCCCTCTTGTGCTCGGTATGATGTACCTCTTTGGTGGGTTCCTCTTTAACCTGCAATGGTGTTCTTCCAAGAACTTATGCATGTCTCAGCACCTGTTGCCTGGCCTATCGCCAAGCTACTCGACTTCGTCCTTGGAGCTGGCGAACAACACACGTATAAAAAAGCTGAACTAAAGTCATTCCTTCAATTCCATCGAACTGGAGAGGAACCCTTGCGCGACGATGAAATTGCTATCCTGAACGGAGTTCTCGAGCTGAACACGAAGAATGTTGAAGAGATTATGACTCCACTGAAAGATACACTTACTCTCAGCTCCGACGCGATTTTGGATCACAAAAAAGTGGACGAGATGTCCGTGACTTGCATGTTTTTCAAAATTGCCTGGATTTGACTTTTGGCAAAACAGAATGCTGAGTGGATACTCTCGATTCCCCGTACACGAGCCTGGAAAGCCCCTATCGTTTCTTGGATTGCTTCTGATAAAAAAGGTTCGTCCAAAAACCCTATGCATCCTACCTACGCCTCAACACTAATCGTTTGAAAATCAGCTCCTCACGTATGACCCTAGCAAAGCTCTTCCCGTTTCCTCTTTCGCTCTGGGTATTTTGCCCGAAGCTCTTCCCTCTATTAACTGTTTTCAAGCTTTGGACTATTTGTGCGTCAAACTCACTCAATTCACCTGTATCTTTTGTTTAAAGTTCCAACCTGGTATCATATGCAGCCAAACTGGACGTGCCCACTTGTTACTAATCAGTCGTACACCAGGCTTAGCCGGTGGCGCTATCGGTGTTATCACTCTTGAAGGTACGAGTTCAAGCTAGCTGGAACACCGCCGAAACATCGTAGCTCAGCTATACATTTTTTGGCCTAGACATTATCGAAGAAATTATTTCAGAAGAGATAGTCGATGAAACTGACAGATACGAAGACAATCAAAGCAAGCGTCGAGCAAAAAGAGCCACAACGGCAGCCGTCATGCGAGGGTAGGCCGTATAAGAACGTTCATGAACTTGCGTCTAATTTTGATTTAGAATTGTCGAACGCGAGCGAAGAAAAGACACCAAGGATTCTGAGCGTGTTCCTTTGCTTTCTCCTTCGCCGGCTTCCAATGGAGGAGTCGTGTCCAGCTATGGAACAACAGGTACAGTGCCTGAAACGATTAGCGAGTCACCACGGGAAAGCTAAGGTTCAATGTTGGAACTTTCAATCACGTCCAAACTATCTCAGGGTGGAAGAGGTCGATTTTAGACGTTGCGCGTTTATGTTTATGTTATACCTTTCGGATTGTGGATTTTGGATTTGTCTGTGTTCGTGCTACATCCTGCTTGAAAATTTTTCATGATAGTTCAAATTTATCAATGGGAGGTATCGTTGGTCGCCTGATGGTAAGGAACCATGTCTAAGTTGATGACAAGCCATCTTGGTCCAAACGACGCACGATGGCCTCAAGCATAGAGTATTAATTAGCCAAACTTGTTTTGGATGGGACGAAGAGCTCACCTCAAGAGCGTAAAGATGCGAGTCATACGAGTTAGGCGAGAGGCGTCTTACAGAATCGACAAGTTGATAGAGGTAATCCTATAATATCTTCCGTATCGAAGTATCGAAAAGGTCGAGACGAAAGCTTGCATACCTTGTTTGGCCCTGAGGGGCCCACGGATTGCCAGATTCTCCGACCAAGAATTTCAAGAGGCTCAGACCCAACTGAAATGTAAATGTCAGTACGCTTGGATACCTTTGGGGAACAAAAGAGCCTACTGAAGGATGGATTATCATTACGACCGACATAGCACTAAGTTTCGCAATTGAGTGTCAGCACAGTCGTCATACAAGACGAAGATGATGCCATACATATGCCTATATTTTTTTCTCATGAGGACAAAGTGTTGAGGAGGGAGGAAACTTCGTACATTACGGATAATAACAACATGGACGTCGGTAGCGTCGATACCATGGATATCCAAAGTTTCCATAGTGTAACCATCCTGTTTTCATGGCTTTAGCATGTTCTGTGATTTGAACTTGAATATTCTGACTTTTTCTCTATAGTCTGTATGTTAAGATTGTTAATAATCGGTATAGACAGCATTATTTAATTGATCACCTAGATAATCGCGAACTTCGACTTCATATGCAGGGTCGATGGTATAAGCTATACCTGGTAGGAGAGTGGTGAAAATTCAATTGAAAATGAGAAATATCAGACTCACCCCACACAGTATCGTCGTCCGGAAAGGCATCCTAAAATTTATCAGGCGCCATCCTCAGGTATTCAGTTTCCCTTCAGCTCACAGATTCCGAAAATTTGTCCCATTCTTCCTTGTGAACAAGGGTGACAACTCTTCCTGGATTCTGTCAGGCTTTGAGCGCCCTGGTATGTATCGCGGTAGGTCGTAAGGCGCGTACCTCCTCCGTTCCACGATGATCATGGGAAGCTTGGGCAAAGCGACGAACATAACCTTTGAGAAATCCTGGGGCTGCAGCATGGTGAGCAGATGATACAGAATACTATTTGACTTGAGCTTACTTTGTTTGATTACATGGGGTGGGGGCTAAAGATCCAATATCTGAGTAAGTCGTTGAGTTCTTGAAGTGTAGATAAATTCGGATATAGTTGCCTTGAAAATAAGGGAGCCATACCCGAATACAACGAATGGCTCTGATCTTGAGTCCATTCCAGCGATATAACTGAAGTCAAAGTCGGCGCGAATCGAATCGAGATATTGCAAATTGGCAGAGATAAATGTCGAAATCGATTTCTAAGTTTCTATGACCGTCCGATGCACTGTGGCCCACCAGAAAATATAGAAGAGCAAGATTTTCTGCGTTCAATCTAAATAGAAAGAGCTGTAACATACGCATCAGCCAACCAGAACGCAGACATTACATAATCTCTACTTATGTTCGTAAACTTTTGTCAACTGAACGCTCACCACCATCCAATACTTCACAACTCCAGGGTCCGCTTTCTTCTTCTTTCGACACATGAGACCTCTGGCCTTATATAGGCGCTTTTTAATACAGGTCAACCCTTCGAGAACTCTCAGGACGAGCCCTTTGTCAAAACTTCGTCTAATGTCGACCTCAATACCACAAATACGCTCTCTGGCGGACTCGGATATCGAAGGTCCTGCTTTTAAGAAAGCAAGGATAGAGGTTGTACCAGTGGAAATTTCCATGGACTCTGAATGTCCAACGCCATTAGAAACCTCAGAGCAGAAAGAGCAGGAGACATCGACCATAGCATTATCCGAGGTCGAGACGGGACCGAGTGCGCCCAAGCTGAAGAAGCGGAAGAAGAGAAAGGACCCCCCACTTCCAGAATTGTGTACTGCTGCAGACGTACTCTATAAAGAAATAAGGGAGCTCCTTGGAGGTGATGTTGTGGATTCCGTAACGGAAAGTGGAGGAGCATTTCAATCACCTTTTGCCTATCGGGAGGAAGTGACGGTGAAGATAGAAAGTTTCGGGTCAGGAGGTGCGTCGTTATACTCTTCATACTGGACAGATATTGACAGATTCGCAAAGGCGCCGGAATGGCTTTAGCGCCGAAGGAGAAGGGACCCTGGGCAATCGTTGTACCTGTCGCACTTGTTGGTGAAACAGTACGCGTTAAAATCGTGAAAAACGACCGAATGCACTCATGTGGCCAAGTTCTGGAGGTCATTGTGCCCAATCTCGAACTTCGAGATGATTCTCTTATTCGGTGCAAGTATTTCGGGGAATGTGGCGGATGCCAATATCAGGTATGAAAATCCTCCAAACCATACTCTGTCGCTTGTTCAATATCCACACAGATGCTCACCAGTGAAAAACAACTAGACCTCAAAAGGGACGTCATCGTAAAGGCTTACAAAACATACTCTTGTATGTGTACCTCAATGGAAATCCCGAATACTAACTCACATCATCAAGTGCAGTTCTACCAGAGTCCTCGATCCCACTAATAGAAACAACCGTCGAATCCCCTCTTCTCTACAACTACCGAACTAAAATCACGCCTCATTTCGAACGTCCACCGAAATCCTCGCGGAACGAAGAGCTTGTTCCCGGGACGCAACCATCATGGTTGCAGATCGGATTCAATGTAGCAAATAATAAGTCTACCATAGATATAGAGGTACGCGGTTTTCAAGTCCATTGGACGAGAACAGTATTAACTTGTTGTTTTCCAAAAGGAATGCCCTATTGCAACACCCATCTTAAATGAAAAGTATCAATCTGATAGAAAAGATATCATCAGGTACGTGGGCAATCGTAACAACCAACGACGTTGCTGACACATTTGCACCTAGCAATATCATGTCTTACAAAAAAGGAGTGTCGTTGATGTATCGCGACTCATTGGATCCTACCTTCGACGCAAAGGAGATGATGACCCCGCCGATTGATAGACTCTCAAAAGCGTTCACCAAACACATCTGCGTATCAGACCAGAACGCAACATCGCGCGAGATGGTCGGTGACTGTATTTTTGAATACACTGCGGGACAGTTCTTCCAAAACAACAACTCTGTCTTACCGCTCATGGTAGACTTTGTGCGAGGTCTGATACAATTAGCGCCAGGCGCCGCTCCGACGCACTTGGTCGATACTTACTGCGGAGCGGGGCTTTTCGCTATCTCACTATCGTCGATATTCGAGAAGGTCGCGGGTATCGAGCTGTCCAAGAGTTCCATCGAGTCGGCGAAGAGAAATGCAGAACTCAATTCCATCCCCGAGTCAAGAATTTCCTTCCTTGCAGGAACAGCGTCCAACATCTTCGCGACCGTGCAGACCTTCCCGCAGGACCGCACCGTCGTCGTTATCGACCCGCCGCGCAAGGGATGCGATGACCTGTTCCTAGAGCAGCTGCTCAAATTCAGGCCCGCAATGGTTGTGTACGTGAGCTGTAACGTCCACTCCCAGGCGCGCGATGTAGGGTGCATCTTGAAGAAGACGGAAGGGGACGGGGAGGGGAGGAGATATAAACTGGAAAGGCTGAGAGGGTTCGATCTTTTCCCTCAGACGGCGCATGTGGAGAGTGTGGCTTTGTTGAAGTTGTATTAACCTAACCTTTTTGTGAGTACAGCTACAGCTTCGTCCGGTTGAACAAGATGAACGAGGCCGTTGGCCGGGAATAAGCGTCTTCAGGTTTACCGGTGCTATGGATTTGTCAGTTCATGAATAATCGACATCAATCTCTTGCGAACTGTACGGAGAAGGACCTGGTTTTGTAGGTGTGCCTCTACCGATAACGACAGATTATATGGTGCCATACTATGATTGTGGAGCTACTTGTATATCCAAAAGAAACAGGAAGGTCAACGTTTAAACGATCTCCGACAGTTGGGCCAAAGAATCAGGCTGCTCCCGACACAGATTCTTCTAATTCAAAGATCATGGCGGGGGAACGTGTCGGCTCGCGTGCTGTGCATGACCTACTTGGCTATTTAGGCGCCCAAGACTTCACAATTGAATATCATAAGATCTACAAGGCGAATTCAGATACTTATCTCCGCTGTCAAATTATGAGTCACAAAGTCCTCAAAAAGCACCCGCCAATGCTTCCCGAGAGCTGAAAAGTACAGCTGAAACGCGCGCTTTAGCGCATCGTCATCTGTATACTGGACATAGACCTTTGTTGCTCCAGTTGCGAGTCATAACTTCTCCGGAACTACTTTCAGGAGGACACCACCACTAATCTCTATCTAAGTCCTTTGCCAAGTCGGTATGACATCAATGTCCGCTCGTTCCTTGGTATATGTACTTGCTTTATTCTCAGGTCATTCGTCTACTCTATGATCTTGCAGATTCAGACTGCGGAATCCAGTTATATCGTAATCTCTTGTGTTCTAGTTACGCTGAGTTTCATCAATACGCACAGTCAAAGATGCTTCTGGGGGCGAAACCCTTGCGAAAACCGATACTAAGAGCTTCTAATGTCCAAAGATTCGGCCGAACGATGTAATAATATCTTGAGAAATACCTGACACTAGGTTTTAGCAGAACGCTTTCGAAAAATCTTAGAATTTTCTCTTTCTACAGAATTCCTCTAGTGCACCTCTTACAACTAATAATCTCTATGGAGCCCAGACTGATTTTTGCTGATGAGCATTCGAGCAGTCATTGGATGAAGAACATAGATTAGATAAGATTGAAATGTTCGCTTGACTTTTTTTGCCCCGATCTTGATCTCATACAAACCCACCCCTCACCCGATTATGCCTTAAATATGACTCGCTTCAGCCAATTTCTGCCCTTGCTTTACTACCCCCCACATTCCCGGAACTCAATCCTTCAAACCTTAACACTCCCTACAACTTAAAAACATGGCTATCGAGAAGATAGACGCAAATGGCTCTGCCCAACATACCCCGGCGCCGCTTGATGTGAGAATGGTCACCGTTGTGATAATTGAAGATGATAGCTGACCTGCTTGCTTCCGACCGACTAGGCTTCGAGGCTCGTTATTACCCATGCCACAGAGTTGAAGCCAATCCCTGATCCCGAAGCTCTTGTTTTCGGACAGGTATGTTTTGATCCACCTACTTCAATAGCACTATAGATTTACCAGGATGGTACAGCAACAAACAGACCATATGTTGATTGTCCACTACGACCCTATTACAGGTTGGGGAGCCCCGGAAATCAAGCCATATGGTCCTATTTCTCTCGACCCTATGTCGTCGTGCTTCCAGTATTGCCCTAATGTTTTCGAAGGCATGAAGGTGTGTTCGGCTCAACGTCAAGGGATTCCAAGATATTGATATAAATTTCTGCGTGTTTAGGCGTACGTTGGACCCAACGGAAAGCCCCGTCTTTTCCGTCCAAAAGACAACATGGCGCGTCTAGCGCGCTCCGTCGCGCGCGTCGCCCTTCCCGTACGTCCCATGCTCATTGTGCCTCAAATTCTATTCTTATGCTTGATGTGCTTTTCAGCCCTTCGACACCGACCAACTCCTTATCCTCATCGAACGTCTCATCCAAATTGATTCCCGCTGGATTCCTAACCTCCCAGGATACAGTCTTTATATCCGCCCTACAGCGATCGGAACTCGTGCTTGTACGTCGTCTCCATTCCTATTATTTACATTGTCTGTCCTCATAATCATTGCATTCTCGTTTCAGCTCTTGGAGTTGCAGCCTCGGACTCTGCTTGCATCTATGCCATCCTCACCCCCGCCGGTCCCTACTTCAAGGGCAACGTCAAGGGAATTTCTCTTCTCGGCGTGTCTGAGAGTGTACGCGCTTGGCCTGGAGGCACTGGAGGACACAAGCTGGGCTTGAACTACGCTCCAGGATTCCTTCCCCAACGCGTAGCAGCAAAGCAAGGGTATGACCAGATTCTCTGGTTGCTCGGTGACGACGATAAAGTCACAGAGGTCGGCGCCATGAACTTCTTCATCGCGGTGAAGACTGACGACCTTGCAAGTGTGTATCCGAATTTTTCATGATACCGCATCATTTTTGACACATACGCAGAAGTAGAACTTCTTACTCCTCCTCTGGACGGCACCATTCTGCCAGGCATCACTCGCGACTCCGTCCTCGAGCTATCGAAAGCTCACACCTCTGGGAGAATCATTCTTCCCGGCCTCCAAGGTCTATCGCTATCCTCCCAGGAGCGTCCCATCACCATGGCCGAAATCGCGAAGCTCTCCGACGAAGGACGCATTCTCGAGTCTTTTGCTGTCGGCACAGCCGTGCTTGTCGCACCTGTGGGCAGGATTGGATGGAAAGGACGCGACTTGGTGCTCCCCGTCCACGAAGGTGGGCTGGGACCCATTGGAAAAGCTTTCTGGAATACTTTGTTCGAGATTCAAACCGGAAGGAAGGAGTTCGAGGATTGGAGCGTGTCGTGTGCCCAATGATGGTTCCCTCATTTCGTTCAGGGATGACATCCAAACAAAATGTATCTACAGTTGATATATATGCATTCAATTTGTTTCTCTGTACGTCTAGTGAGCTTCGTTGGTCTAGGCTAGAAAGTGTGCGTTTGTAGAATGCATTTATCCATGTTTAAACAGCCTTATATTGCAAGACTTTAAGACCGAAGCAAGTGTCTCGATAGCTAAGTGGTATAGCATGCGATTGCAGTTGTAACAGACCATCGCAGGGTCCGGTGTTCGAACCACCGTCGGGACTGGTTACTTTTTATTCCCTTAATAAGATACTCTTAACGCATTCTTATTCAAACTTTTTTTTTACATGGCCCAAAGTCATGAATTACTCTCACAGAAAGCTTGCCTCAACCTAGGTTTTTGGAAGCATTTAGATAGGGCAGTAATGGGGGGTGATAATTTTTTACTTGTTTTACCAATTATTGAATCACGCTTGGGCGTTGTTCGGGAGTCGTCAGCTCAATCGTGATTCGTGACTTGACCTCTTACTCCCGACTTTTTCTCCTAATATTCTGTAATGCCCGAGCATTTCCGTCTCAAACTCCTCCACGTCCGTGTTCTAGGTCCGAAGACAATACCGGACCGAGAGGGACCTGCATGATACAAGCCTAAAGTTGCGAATGAATCTCAGCTCGCCAGTCGGATTGGGACCTACCCTTTGACCGGGCATCTGAAGAACACTGGTCTGAGGATGCTTCATCGAGACTCATGATAGACTTTCTGCACTAAACATCTAAACTTGTTGGTGGCAAACCTATGCAACGACTCTCGCGAGACCTTTGTTCCGACAAGTTCTCACTAATCCACGCTACGGTCGGGAGTTTGACAGAACAGATCAGGGAGATGGTCTCCAGGCTTTTGGGTCTTCTATCTTAAAATCTTCAAATAGGCGCCTCTTCATCTTAGACTTGGGAATGATCTAGGCTAGCACTGCTCTGCGAGCAGTAGCAAAATCCGACATTCACTCTGCCAGCCTTGAACGAGAACGCTGCTCAATACGGCAGTGCAGAGCTGTACAGATATCGCTTTTCGAGATAGCTTCAACAGCGCTGATTTCCATGCTTCAACGACGTGCACATGTAGGGCTAACATTATCGCTGTATATCACACAATGGCACTGATACATCACTTCGATTAGACTTCGAAACCTTTTCGCTGTCAAAAATTACTCACCGGTTTTTTAACAACGAGCTTCTATAGAGCTAGTAGCACTGTTCCCCCTGCTACGAAGTGACAGGAAGGAGACGACTCTCCATGGGCATTCTCGGCATTACAATCTGGCACCCTTCAAATAAAGCTTTATAACTCATGAACAGCTGAAAGCACTCCAGCTTAGTTCTCAATGGTCGCGACTATAACGATGGTGCCATATCTTCTGGACCTTAATCCCACCGCTGGCGTTTATCTAATTGGGACATTTGTGTCTAATATGTGCGTACTTGTGGCTTTGAAGAGTGGTCAGTTACACACTGATTTGAGCAGTTTACTAGGAGCAACTTGCCTTCAGGTATTAGTATTCCCATTACTCGTTCTCAATAAACTCGCTGAATTTGACTCGTTAGACGTACATGTACTTCAGGTCATATCAAGACCGGCCATTGATCAAAGCCACCGTACGTCGGTTTCTACTTTGCTTCAATCCGGTTGTAATTCATGTCCCCCTGACAGGTGGCCATTCTCTTGTTCGTTCATTTGCCTAGAACTTTTCTTGTTATTCACATCATATGGCGGCCATAATAGAGTTCTGGAACTTCTCCACGGTTCAGTTAGCATGCAAACGCTATATCACTATCTCATTAACAGTTTTCTGGACCCTCTCGCATTGCTGCATAGTATATGGTGAGCAGGAATATCTCTATGTTCTACCATCCAGACTTACCCGGTGCTTCTTTGTTAGGTCCGCGAATGTAAGGTGTTTTGTATATATTCTTGTTTACTTGCGATCAATTATCACTTTTACATGCAGATTACTTTCGCAATCACTGTAAGCATAACTTCGCCCCTCATTGTTATGTATCCTGAAATGTCTTCAAGGGAGGAATTGTATGGGTTGTCCATGTGTCATACGCCGTCCGAATTTATTGCAGTAAAGAAATTTCTCCGATCCCTTGTTAACTGCTGTTCTGATGAACACATGTAGTCTCCGGAAGGAAATTGGTCATCCCAATCATCATAGTATGTTCTCAGTCTGCTCTGAGTGTGTCTGTATTGATAGACTTCTTCCTTCATCAAGATGCTTTTGTCTTTGGCAGTTTTCGGTGCGTAAATAATGGCCTTTCCCTGCTGCCCGTCTCATATCTACCACCCAATAACTCACAGCTCTTGGAATCAGTCAGTCCTTTTTGTCGGATTTCTAATTAGAAGGATTCTTACATGTATATGACAGGTCTCTCAGTCGAATTGTGAGTAACATGGTCACGCGTTCCTTGAAACTGTCAATCCGACATATTCCGCCTTCAGATTCTTCCACTCCGGTTTGACTAACCTCACCGGTATCAGAGAAGTGGGTACCTCGCGAAAAATCAGGGAATTCGTTTCTCATAAGCTTGTTTAGGTTATAGCGAAGACAGTCCTCGTCCTCGCGGCGTTCGACGACTTCCTTATAGCTGGTACATTGACTTATCATCTGAACAGATCACGCACTGGTTTCAAACAGTAAGTACAGTACAGTTCGTATCCCTGCACTCGTCAACTCGTTCCGATAGAACGGATAAAATCATCGACAAGTTAACTATATATGCAATCAACAATGGCATTTTAACTAGGTCAGTTCAGCATTTTTGGAACAGGTCTTTAGATTTTGAATGTTCTTTGCTCATCTAGTTTGACCGACATCGCCGCCCTCGCATGCGTAAGTCCCTTGATTTCCCAGTTGTACATCAAACTTTAGTACTCACGTTCGACTCAACTCAGGTCTTCGCATTTCCGAATGCTATGTACTCTGTGGCAATTTCTCAGATCATAGGAAACTGTGAGTGGCGCAATATTTTCAAGCTCCTAAAGCGATGTCTGAAGACCCTTGAATAATTCCAGTATACTCCAATTCGCTGTTGGCCACTCTCAATTCCCGCAAAAAGAAGACTGATGACTTCAATCCCTCGTCTTGCGAAATAAGCACGTCGTCGGCGTTTAGGGCCACTGCCAATTCTCAAGTCAGCCAAAGATCCATGTCGTTTGTGCTCATGGAGGAGGCTCGCAGACTAGTAAGATAATCACATTTTGAAAGACGATGAACATACTGAAGGCTGAACCTAGAAAACGGAAAGACACGACGGTGAGAGCTCCATGATATCGGACGGTACAGAATAAGCAGACAGCGACAACGACTCAGCCAGACAATTGGACTTGACTGTACTGATACTTACTTCATCGAAGAGATGGACAATCACGTATTTTGAATTTATACCATTTAGTAGGTGCCGGATAATTTACTTAGTTCAAGGACGCTCTACAAACCCAATAAAACCAAAACATTTGGTCTTATTCAAAGCCGATTCGAAGGAAATACTCAAGAGAGCCGTAATCAGAAATTTCGGTCAAAGTTTCTGACTCTCCGACCAGGGCCGCCGCTCGAAGACTGCAATTGTTGATTATTGACACTCCTACACACTGCCACCACCATCCTCGATGCAAAGCCTGCTGCACATTACCATGACCATAAGCCTGATATCAGGAGAACGCTTCTCCCAACATTCTCTGCGTTGCAACGACCTCTAGCCGCTAGAAACGTTCGAACTAAGTTCTTCACGGATTGCGAGATTGTGGCCTCGACTCGGATGCGGCTCTACCACTGGAATGCATAGAACCCTTGCAGGGATGATAACTATGCTATGGGCTTCTCTCTATCATCATCATCAACAGTATCAGTGGGGACGTTTTTCTCCTATACCAAGATACCAACAAGATGCCAACACAAAGTTGGTCTAGTTCCTTTCCTGTTCTGTGTAAATTCATGCTGACGAAAATGCTTCTTCAAATATCAGTGATGTATTTGACTTCATTAGGTCCTCGATGATCCAATCGAAAAGATATAAGACTAAGTTACGACAGTTGTTCTTCTCCTGCACATTCTGTTCTCTCCCCATGTCTATCTTAGGTTTCAAGGTAGATCTCAACCCAAGCTATGGAGCGTATCTCATCGGGACGTTTATATCGAACATGTATGTCTTCGGAGGCTTAGTTTTTGTCAATACTTCGGTCTGACATGCGCACCGACTAGTCTTCTGGGAATAACATGCCTCCAAGTATGTTTCCTTCACTGATGTTCGGGTGATAATCTCAAACGACGCACAGACGTACACATATTTCAGAACTTACAGCGACAATATCATGATCCAGTCAATGGTATGTCCCTATCAAACTTTCGAATGCCAGCACTAATGCAAGTTGCGCCTTCAAGGTCGTTGCACTCCTGTACGCAAATTACACAATCGATTTCTGTGAATGTTGAAGGACATGAGTGCAGAATCTTGGAGCTCTTGCACGGCGCGTTGGGCATGCACGTCCTGTACTTTTATCTGATTAGCAACTTCTCGAAACCCCTGAGGTTGTTGACAACTGTATGGTGAGTTTCTACGGCGCCTTCAGATGCTATTCAATAGCCAGCTGATGCACATGATACTAGGTCACTAAACGTAAGGCCTCTCATCGAGTTGGAAGAATCCATTTACTGAAGCGATTGGACCAGGTTTCCTCCGGAATTACTGTACGTCTCTCTTAACATTGACCTGCTGCTCTCTTTACTCTCACCGACAGGGTGCAATCGTGCTCATCGTGCACGTCTCATATGCAACGCGAATTTATTATAGTAAGGGCGTGAAATTGACGACAACCCTTTCATTCTAACCGCCGTCTTAGTTTCCGCCCGGAAATTACCTATTCCTATATTCATAGTGAGTTCAATCAAGTTGGCTCAACGCTATAATTTATATCGGATTGTCTTGGTAGAGCATCTTATCTTTGGCCAACTTCGGTGCGCCAATTTCTCACCGCTCACATCGGATACTCTAAACCATTCATTTGTAGCGCTTGGATGGTGTAAATCAAATTCATCTGCGTTTCATAACGTTTTGACCATTGCTAATTCGCTGTTCTCTATTCTAGCTCTAACAGCTTATTTGTGAGTTCTCTTCTGTGCAACAGATCTAGCAATGCTATTAAAATACTATTATCAAGATTTCAACACCCGTTCATAGCGTATCTTACTGGGACTCCCGATGTGACTGCCAACAGCGTCGTATTTCTCTACAAAATCTAACGGTGTTTATTAGAATCTGGAGAAGGCAATCTTAATTTCTGGCGCTATTACCGACTTCCTTATAGCAGGTACACTGGCGTATTATTTAAATAATGCACGTACCGGGATGAAGCAGTGAGTAACACCGTCTATGTGTACTGGGGATGGTCAGATATAAGCTCACGTATTTTCTAGAACGGACAAAATTATTGACAAACTCATTGTTCATGTCGTTCACAACGGGATTCTTACGGGGTAAGCTAATTACTGGGTAGATTTTATGTCTTATGATTAATGCTTTGCAGTTTCTTCGGTATATTAGCCTTGATATTTGTGCGTTCGTTTATACTCAGCTCAAAATTTATATCAGCTTAACCCCTCAATGTCCAAACGACAGGTTTACAAATTTCCGACCGACCTATACTCTCTGGCTATCTCTCAGGTCATGGGAAAATGTGAGCTCTTCGACAGATTTCATACCAGCTATATATCTCATGCGGCGATAACGTCCAGCGTACGCTAACTCTTGGATGGCCACTCTCAACTCTAGACAACAATATAAAGCAACAAATGTTGCGGGCTCTGGAATTTCATTTTCTGTCTCGACATTCGGAGCTGCCAATAATTCGGGCGCTTCGGTGGGCACTGACGGATTGTCTGGCAGTGCTCACCGCTGTTCAGCGCCAGGGCCTGGAATCAGAGGTAATTATAATGCTCACTCTGAAGGAAAACACAATGCTCACCGGAAATTTCTTATACAGAAACGAAGGAAACAGGATGTAACAGCATGAAGCTGGGAGGATTTTGAATAATGTGAAGAACGTCAAGTTCAGAAGGGAATTTGGATCTCGATTACAATGTATCTGTACTCTACAACATCTGTACTTATTGGTTTTGCACATGAAATTTAGAAAGACATTCTCCTCCGCTTCAACGCGAACTGCAGATAATTATATAGAGGTTCAAGAAATACTTTGGAAATACTTTATTCAAACAAGCGCGCCAAAGGAACAAAGCGGGAAATAGTTATGTAATACTGATTTGAGGTGGCCGGGGTCTTATTATGCCATGGTTGGCAGGCTTGGCGGTGTTTCCACTTCCCACTCCCATCGTCTCCCATCCTCCTTCATCGTCGCCCACAGCGAGCTCGCCCTGTCCCGGCTGCTCATTCAGACACATAACCATCTCTCTTTACGTATATTTTTTTCATTCCTCCTTCTTCACAAGGATCCCGAGTAGTCATCACTGCCACCCGCATCCAGCGCGAACGTTCCCAAGAAGATTCAAGATCTCTACAAGAAGAGCTCTTACGGAGTATTAATCAGGTCAACTGTTGAATTAGAGTGGAGGACAAACGAAGGATATAGTTGGAACCTAGGTCAGTTGAATTTTTCCATATGTAGAGGAATCAATTTACCTTGTTTTTCAGTGTCCTGCTGTACTCATTTTCCTCATCAACGCCCTGTTATCGTAACATATACTACTTAAAGATACCCCTCGATAATTAGTGATGGTAGGGATCCAGTTTGGGTCCTTCAATGGCGTCTGCGAGACTGCCGCTCTTGTCATCTGCCCACTCATCGGTTCGGCGCAAGGCGTTGAGCCAAAATGCTA
This sequence comes from Pholiota microspora, assembly GCA_003314615.1. Lineage (NCBI taxonomy): Eukaryota > Fungi > Basidiomycota > Agaricomycetes > Agaricales > Strophariaceae > Pholiota > Pholiota microspora. The sequence goes on from QFFD01001318.1 coordinate 44,628, forward strand.
CAGTCGCAATGTCGATGTAGGGGGAACGTTAATTTTCCAACCCTGTGCGTGTTTTCGCAAAGAATTTCCTGCTCTACTGACTTCCATTTTTCAAATGCAGCAACGTGTTTTGTGCACATTGTGGCTATCATCATGACAGCAATCATGATCCTACACATTCGGAGTAAATACACTGCGGTAGGCAGGAAGGAAATCGTTACATTCTTCTGGATGTATATGGTCATCGAATTTCTCGCCATGTTCCTCGACTCCGGCGTCATACCCACGGCTAACTCGACATACCCAGTACGCAACGTAATTTCCTACCTATGACGTTTGATTTGACCGACTTGTCTTTTAAGTGGTTTGCAGCAGTTTATACGGGTCTAGTAGCGGCTGCATACTGTTGTATCCTCATCAACGGCTTTGTTGGTTTCCAATTCGCAGAAGATGGAACACCACTCTCTCTATGGGTACGTTTTCGCCGGTTACTTCATGTCACGTCCTCATATCAAATTCTTGGTTCCCCCATCTTTAGTTCCTACGCATAGCATGCCTCATCGTCTTCGGTGTCTCATTCTTCGTCGCCATCGCCACTTTCCAGCAGAAATTCGGATTTAATTACACCAAGCCCATCGGACTCTTCATCATCTACCTGCTGTGGCCAATCATCTGCGTCCCCATCTACGTCATCTCGCAACTCATCCTCGTCTTCCGGACGCTTGAGGACCGCTGGCCCATTGGTGATATCATCTTCGGTACTGCGTTCTTCGCCGGTGCCCAGGTGCTCCTATTCGCGTTCAGCGTCACCATTTGCGACGCAATCAAGCACTATATCGACGGCCTGTTCTTTTTCACGTTATGCGTACTCCTCAGTGTGATGATGGTGTACAAGTACTGGGACGATATCACTGTACGACCGTTTCTTTTATTAATTCTGCGCATCTGGATTGTTGGACGGGAGGTTACACATGTCGGAGATCACGATTCGATGACAATCGACGTTGTCAATGTCAGGGTGTTTGCCCATCTCAAAGTGTGCTGACCATCTGGAGCTTGTTTGGCATCTTCGATGTGTATCCATTGCGCTGTCCGCGACTCCTTTCTTCTTTCGCACCTCCTTTACATTAAATATTGAGCTAACATTAACACCCCTATCCAGCGCGAAGATCTCGAATTCTCTGTCGGTTCCAAGGCCGCAGTCTGGGAAGTCAAAGACCCCCTTCTCGCAGGCGATGGCTACGACGAAGACTCCTCATCCGCCGAGCGGTACCCAGTACCCCCGCCCCTCCCAGGCTACCCCTCCAGCTTCTCCGGCTCCTCGCAACAACACGGCATCCCATATCCAGCGTACAATAAAGCAGGTGGCGGCAACGCGCCAAGTCTCGTTGGTGGTGTCGGTGGGCAGCAGCTTTACGGCGGCAAGGGAGCAGGACAGAGGTACCCGCCTGGAAGCGGGGAGAGATATTAGTTTATTAAGCGTGGGGGTGGGTTGGTTGATGGACTACAGTAAGACTTGGGGCGTACGAAGGAA
>QFFD01001325.1:2211-20962 GCA_003314615.1 Pholiota microspora
ATCGGCACAGTCTCGAGTGTCGAGAAGATTACGATGTTTAATGCCCGGGCGCATGATGCAGTCGACGTCGACGTCGACGGGGTCGCAGAAGAAGTTACGCGAGTACGAGACCGAGCTGGCCAACAAACGCGCCACGATTGAGGATCTCATGAATTTCTTCGTCAACATCAAGACGAGGTGGAGCGAGTGCAAGGGGAGATTATTGGGTTCATCCGTTGGGCTCCCCCATTGGCGTCGGTGTCGCTCCTCATCGTTATAAGCGGGATATTTGCGTTATCGAGCTCCACAAGAAAAATTTTAGGTCCATGATTGGAAATGTCCTGAACCTTGGTGCGTTGCTAGTCAAGCTCTTCAGTAAAATCACTGAGCTCGGCCGTGTGCTTTCTCTTTCTCTCTATCTCTTTCAGGCCCCAATATATCCTAGTCGAGGTTCAAGTCGCTAACATACGGATATGACAACTTCCCGTCTGCCTTCAATTACCCCGACGACGGGCTCCATGCTCTCCGAGGCATACTTACCACCGACCAAGTCACCAACCCCACAGATATGAACCTCCAGGGCAATCAAATTCGTCGTGTTATCAAGCGTGGCTTCGTTACCAACACCACAGTCGGGACCCACTCGAGGTATATGTCGTTTGTCAGGCAGTACTTCCCGACCGGCAACCTGGACTCGCTCGAGGTCGCCATCCTCTCCCACGAGCAGGAGGACATCTTCTCCAGATCCGGGGACCCGGGATCGCTCATTGTCTCTGCAAGTGGCGAGTTGTTGCCCTGCTCACGGGCGGTAGTATCAGCAGGGGAACGCACTCATCCGATATCACCTATGCAACTCCCTTCGAGTGGGTCTGGGACCTCGTCAAGGCTGAGTTCCCTGGCGCTGACTTGGATTTCGATAACCTCGAAGAGTTCCTCGCTGACGTGGCCTAGGCTTTCCTCTTGCAAAGCTATATTGTACTACTCCGTCTCGGATTCTGTTCAAATTCAAGTTACATGAATGAAAGTTGACAACTTGAAGGCTGACTGAGGGCTATGTATTTTTCTCCTGTTAGGGGAATTATAATGAAGCTAAATCTGCTACTGCATTAATTGGTCTGTAGGAGTTGCATGGTTTGGATTTCGACATTAACAGGAGGACACTGGAGGAAAGTGAGAGCCAAGTGGCGTGACAGAGAGAATGTCACGGGCGCTTAGTCGTTTGATACCATCAAAGCCTCGAAGTTCAAATTGAAATTCAGGACGGAATGTTGATCAATTGTGGGCAACTCCTAACGAAGAGTGCTGTCGTCTAGATTTCTGCTGTGTTTACCATTGTACGAAGTCATCAATGCACCGGAAGACAGCCTATTGGTGCGAGTTATACTAACTGTCCCAGCGCTTAAATAAGAGCACAGCTTGATACCATTGGATGTTGCAGTCGTAGATTTGCCAAATTGAAGAGCATTTTTTGGTGAGTAGAATACGATCAATATCTTGGAATATGATTCCGGACCTGAAGAAAGTTCCTCTGCCGACGTGCTTTGGGCTCCTGAAACGCATCTAGTCTTTTTTTTGGAAGCCCCGCCTATTTTTTCATCCGTCATGTACAGAATAGATATGCTTACAGATATCAGATGATGGCTTTCTAAATGTCTATGTTGAATGTTACAAGCGCATGTCTCCTGCACGGTAGAACTCATGCTAGAGAAAATATAAAGCCTGACTCAAGTTCTTGCTTTGTGATATCGAACCCATAGACCACCCTACGTATCAATAAAAAAAAAGTTGTATAGTGAGCAAATTGTGCATTAGACGTTGCAATATCGCAATATACGCAGACGCACCTTAACATATAGCGTCATTGCAGCGCTAGGCCAGATCTTTTCGTGCGCTTGCCGTCCCTTACGGTTTTTCCATTCTGCGGGCGGGAGGGACTCCTTAGGCTGTACCTCAGGAGCCAAAGTAAAGCAGTCGAACTGCTGTAGGAGCCGGACGAGGAAATACGATGCCTCGTTGTAAGCGTAATTCTGCCCCAAACACTGTAAAGAACAATTCCAATTCGTCGCTGTAACATCAGGGGAAGCATCATGGAAAGTGTACGTACGATTCTGGGGCCGGCGCTGAAGGGCATATACATAGCTGGATTTGCCACATATCTTGCCACGCGCTTTGGGTCTATCCAACGCTCTGGATCGAATTCATCCGCGTCCTCGCCCCAAAGCACAGGATTTCGCTGAGTCAGAAGTGGAAGGTAAATGATAGTTGATTCTGCTGGCATATATAGAGGGCTTAGATCTGACGACTGAGAGTTTGAGTACGTGCGATCTGGTGGAGGGAGAGCGCAGGATGCGGATCGGGTCTCCCGGACATTGAGTGGAACTGGGGGGAACAGACGGAGTGTTTCATTTATCACGGCTCTCACTATCATAATTCGAACGGAACTCATTAGCATGGGTTTTGATGCAAGAAACTGGTGAACGTACTGTATTTCATGTGTCGTAATTGTTCGAAGGTAGGAGATCCAGTAGGCCCAAGCGTTTGAAGTACCTCTGCACGTAGCTTTGTCGCAACATCAGGGTGAACGGCAAGGAAGTACGTTATATATGTAAGCAGGCATGCGGTCTGAGAATAAAATTAGCAAACACAGAAGCCGAATGAAAGAAAGCTTACAGTGTCTCTGGACGCTAATAGCATGCTCAGTAATTGGTCGCGAATTAGAACAGGATCTATAGTCAGCCAAAATAAGTTTAGCCGGAAACAAAGAGAAAGGACCACCTACCATCTGTACTATCCGCAAGATGTTGAAGGAAATTCTTCTCTGCTACCGAGTGCAAGATACCAGCCTTTTCCATAGCAGTCTTTGTTTCCAAAGCTCGAGTAACAAGAGGGTCCAGCCATTGTTTGATAATTATACAATGTTCTTCATTTTTGTCCTTGAAGAACTCGAATAGAGGCCAGATAGAACCGAGGCGTGCGCGGGCTGTTATGTTCACCTGTGCCATCTCAAATGCCTGTGCGAAAGAACCCCAGGGGTCCTCCGTCGCAGAGCCTTTAGGGCCCATTGCCGTCTTTCCAGCAACTGGAAGGGCAGCAGAAAGAGTCTCTAGGTTCTTACCAAACAAAAAATCCGACGCCGCATCGAGAGAAAAGCGACCGTATAGATCCTGAGCATCGCATGGGGTATCAGAAGAGGCGAAGGAGGAGAGGATACCCATGGTATGTGTACAATGACGTTCGAAGACTTCGAAATCTTCAATTCGTTCACGGGCAAAAAATGGGCGGGCAGTGGAGCGATGCTAGAATATATCAAAATAGGTCGAAGATCACAAAGAAAATTTTCGCTGACCATCTTCCATATCTGCGTAATGAAAACATTAACGCTGTAGCGTTCATATTGGCAATGGAGTTCTCACCTCGTCGTCTCTATTGAATATCCCCTCCCCAAGGAACAGCTCCCTGTGAGAATACAGTCAGAGCGGTCCTGGGGAACGAAGAAGAACAGACGCACATGCGTTCCTTTTGTGATCTTCCCCTTGAAAACCATTGAAACCCCGTAGCCAGAATAAACTTCGTGTGTTCTTGATCCATAGATATTATCTACGATCAGCGAAATCAGTTTACGCCCCAGTGAATATAATGTATTTAAGAAAAGAGCCAGTCTACATTTCATTCGATTGAATAGGCGCAAGACATAGGGCGCCGGCGTAGAAAAGATACATACATTGTCCCTCCAAAGAAGTCGTAGATTCAGGGTCGTGCATTGATATTCCTCGAACAACTGAAGATAAACGTCCAGGACATAACTTGTCTTGAAAGCCATCATCATTTTAAGGAGGATATCGATATTTCCCGGCCATTTCCCGACCGCACAAGGTATCGGCCTGGCGTTCAAAGCTCGAGCTTCCCTCGCCCGCTTTGCGCCTATGAGGGCGGATTTAACGGTTGCCCATAGTATGATAGAGCCAATGTGGGTGGGAACGGACAAATAACCCAAGTCATTTCCAGAAATCGCTAGCGTACACCGCAGACAGATAAGAGGTGCAACCCAGTCTTGTAGGATGTCGCGAAGCAGCCTCGCACGATAATTCGAAGGGTTCATGAGGATGGAGGATAGAGGGGGAAGAAGAATTGCATGAGATGATGGCGGCCGCTCTTATGCTGCCAATTTTGTTCTAGAAACGGAAGGTTTTGTTTTATCGTACGGCTAGAAACAAGAGACGCATCTTAGCCTGGCCAGAGGATGATAAATGCGAAAAGCAAGCGGTACATATGATCCCAGGCTCCAGCAAAAACTATATCAAGTCCGCCATCATGGGACGAAAATAACTACAAATATCGGCGTGAAAAGACTCCCGACGACGGACACCGCCTCGGAATCACTGTAGTGTTGTGGTGTACTCATCAAACATCCATTTGCATTTGCGTAGCAGTAAGTATAGGAGGCGTGTTTTACAACGCGGGAAAGCCACGCGTGAAACACTTAGGTGTGCACACAAGAATGTTAATGGTCGAGCCTCTGTTTGACTTTCACATCACCAGGAGATATGTACACAGAAGTATAAACAGAAACAGACCTAACATCCATGGCATTATGACATCACTTCGGTGCCTCAAAATCCAATGCACCTCGAAAGGAGGGAGCCAGAAGAGCCAACGTTTCCTTCGATAACGTGCTGACGGAAACCACTCGTACGCGACTAATTTGCAATTTATTTGTTTCCCTGTAAATCGCGCCCAATCGCGCCCATTATGAACTTGTGATCGAAGCTTTGGGAGTGAGTTGAACTATGGCCTTCCCGTTTTCATGTCGGGGCAGCTTGGAGTGTGGCGCAGTCTGAGCTAACGTATTCCTTGCGTATCATGCAGATATGCGGCTGGGTGATGGGAGACCTTTGGGAGGACGCCGAGGCGCCAGTTGGGTGGGCAGCCATGCCACCGGCACATCAGGCGCCTTCCACCGTCCAAGAGAACCTCTGCTGTGACAAGCTGACAGGATATCTCAGTTCCATGTCCTGGTTCCATCCGTCTTATAAATAACCATGTCGCGAAACATGGGAGCCAAAAACTTAGAAAATATGGAGAGCCAGCAAGCCCGTTGTGAGGCCGTTTATTGATTGCGGGGAACACCCTTCAATGGAGGTATTGGGTGTCGGTAGCGAGACGTTCAGGGCAAGAACTATGTTGAGATCATTGCGGCAGCATGTAAGTACATATGAGGAGTAGCTTTACTATCCCGTTGTCCGATTCGTCCAGGCCTTTCGGGCACCAAATTCGTCCGAGGTGGTTGTCGGAGACGAAAGGACCGGAAAACAAAATGCCGCAGAGTAAGTTACAAAGAAGGAAATTGAGCTCATAGAGAAGATCCTCGTTGGGAATTTTCTGTCGTGGAGAAGATTGCAGAAATAGGCTGTATATCCGGCGCAATTTACAGGATCTGTAACAGAGATCGGGCACTGGGAGCGTAAGAGAACTGAACCGCGTCAGGATTACGGCCGTGACGCGTCCAGCTTGGAGGATGCGCTATCAAGGGCAGCCAACTGATCCACAAGATCATCCATGACGGATCGCTTTCTTTGGTGTGTGGCGTCGCTTGCGCTCGGAGCCGGTGGATACAACGCCGACTTGATTGTCGCACCACGCGTAGGTACAAGGGGACTTGAATGTGGTTCAAATCCAGGAGCTATTCTGCGAAGAGCGTCGCGCTTTCGCCGTTCCTTTTCATCATCGCGTGACCGAAGGTATGCCTCGCGACGGGAGGCATGTGCAGCGAGTGTTGCTTTCCTCGAAGATTCTAATGTCACAACGTGGGGTTCGAGGGTGAACGGATAAACGAACTGGGTTGACATATATCAGGAGGTATGATAGCAAGGTCAGAATTCAGCGCCCACATATGGGTTTACAGAGTCTGGAAGTGGGTGGATATCTGGCGGTAGTTCTACCTACGTAAAGTGAGATCTCAAACACAAGTATAACGGACGAACGTACAGGCTTCGGTACCCGTAGGCTGGGTGATTTAATCAGAGGGATGTTCTGAGCCGCTTGATACGGTGCTACTTTGTATTGGAGCTCGGCATTCAAAATATCAAACATAGTACTACTTACATTGATTCATGATCTCAACGATATGTAAAGCTTTCCAGGATGGGGAACTAACGGAGTGGTAGACAGCAGAAGAGAAGCGAAGACGCAGCGCACAGTTGCCAATGTCAATGTCGTGTAGTGGAGGGCAACGACCCTCGAAAATAACACGTACAAATGATCACCTTCAAGCACAAGTTTGAAGTTCTTATGGATTCACAACAAAATGACCGCCATATCTGCATCTACGCGTCTTATTTCATCATCTACTCTGATATCTCAAGGTGCTGAAGCAGCAAGTCCACTCTGATCATCTTTCAGGTCGGAATTTTGTCGAACTTACGGCGGTTCATTCGATCCGACAGAAAGTTTACAAAGGCAGCCTCACTCCGAATGGCCCTCCTGTTCTCCTGAAATATCGGTTCAAAAAGGCTTACAGACATACCTCCTTGGACTCATCGCTTACGAAGGCGCGTGTGGCAGGCGAGGCGCGTGCGCTGCTGAAATGTCTCCGGTATGTAGATTTTTTTAAATCGTCTCCTGAACGTCTATTCTGATTTTGTAGATCCGGCGTCAACGTCCCTGGGATACGGATGGTTGATGCCTCTGAGGGTCTGTTAGGCATAGAATGGATAGAGGGGAAAAGCGTAAAGTACCTTCTTCCGAGTGGGACGGAGGACATTGAAGGTGGAGATGAAGCGCCGATGGAGTCCCAGTTGCAGACCTTGGAACACTTTCGAATATCAGTAGGTTCGTGTTATGCCTTAGGTTCTACTTTAAATGCACAACCTTACATCAAATAGATACTCTCATGGATCTCATTGGCATTGAGATTGCCAAAATGCACCTAGCGGATATCATTCATGGCGATCTAACAACATCGAATATGATGGTCCGCGACCCTTCGACTTTCCCTTCTTCAGACCCCATGGTACCAACAGAGCTTGTATGTGTGTATCGATTATCAGCACCTAACATCAAACTTATGCACAATGTCCAGGTTTTGATTGACTTCGGGCTATCGTACCACTCGGCACTAGTTGAAGACAAAGCCGTTGATTTATACGTCCTCGAACGCGCGTTTGCTTCGACTCATCCAGAATCAGAAGTGATGTTTACGCGCATACTTTGCGCGTACGAGAAACAGGTGGGTAAGGAATGGGCAGCCCTATGTCGGCGATTGGATGAAGGTACGAATGATTGTATTCTGACCGGATCACGCTCTCACCGACAGCATCAGTGCGCCTCCGAGGCAGAAAACGTAGCATGGTTGGCTAAATCCTGTATATTATCATTAGTCTGTAGCAATAGAAGAAGTGGCCCAAAATGTTATCTGAAAGTAGTGAGCCAGTATCTGTGACCTGAGTTACGTTGCCAAGGTTCCACGTTGTCTGAATTATAAGCGGACGAAATCACGACCACCGACCGATCTTCGCAACCCTTTTCTGACTATTGCACTGCGCATACGTTCGCGGCGCGAAATTTCTTCTCCATGTTATGGAACACCCCGACGACCACCTCCACCGGCGTTCTGTTTCACGATCGACACCAAATTCTGCCACTTCAGCTATTGATTTAGCGGGAAGTGCTGCTGGAATCTCCGCACCACCTTCACCTGCTCTCGAACCGTCGGACTCGACACTCGCGCGCCGAAGAAGCTGGGGAAGTAGACTGAGGGAGGTAAACAAGACAGGAAACTCGAGCCAGGACCCAATACAGCTTGATCTCAATCCAACAACTCACGTACAAACGTCACCGAGACGTCTGGTGCCGGTCAGAAGTGAAAGTGGGGGTGCGCTAAGCATGGCTCAAGATCCTTTCTACGTTCCTGCCCACGAGCGCTCACTTACCAACCCATATGCAATTGACGCCGACCGACAATATGGGTCACGAACAGCCATGTCCGAAGTCTACTCGAGTTCGCTGGTCGGACCGTCTATGGCCTCACTTATAGGCCAGAGCCGAGGGCATTTCGAGCACGAAGCAGAAGTCGATGATGGGCATCGAGAGGACGATGAAGCGCATTTGACAGCCAACATGTCCCATGCGGGTATGGAGAACGGGTCGTCAGAAGAGTTCAGCAGCGTCGACCCTGAAAACGAGAGCGCGGCTACACCGCGAAGACGAACTCTGCGGTATAGCGTGAGCCCGTCGCCTATGAAGAAAACGGAGACGGCGATGAAAACGGTGTCGAAGAACCTGCGGCGGATGTCATTACGGGTCGTAAATTTAGCAAATACAGGCCTGGAAGGCCAGCTTCGCTTGCGGGACGAAGACGACAAGAAGTCGCCAATGCCAAACGCTGACGACGACGACGACGACGACGGACCTCCAAGACCCGATCTCAAGCAAGCTCTTCCAATACGAGGACGAACCCTAGGAATTCTGGGCCCACAGAGCACGATACGGCTCGCACTTTTCAAATTTCTCGTTCATCCGTACGTTTTCCTCCCCTTTGCTAGTCTTTATCTCATCCTTGTCTTCTTCAGGTATACGGAACCTGGTATTCTAATATTAATCATGTCAAACGCTATCATATTGACCATCCAAGCTTTCAAATCCTCGACGTTACCTACCGCTAATGGGCCTACACTACCTCCTCGTGTAAAAGGTTACTTCCATTCATGGGAAGACTACGCTCTCTTTGCCTTGTTTATTGTATTTACGTGCGTTCTTACTATCTTATCTTCAGCGAAGCACCTACTCAACTTTGTTCCTGCAGTATAGAAGCTATCGCTCGTATATGCGTTACAGGATTTCTCTTAGATCCAGAAGTCTCTATGTTTACCCTCTTTTCCTCTCCATTTTCTCTCGCGTCCGAACCATATACCCCACCTTCAGCACCTACCCCAGGCATGGCACGCCAATCATCATTAACGCGCGCTCGATCGATCACAGAACGATTTAAGCGCCTTCACCGAACAATAGTTCGCCCCTTTGCCCTCCCCGCTCGACCTCTTCCTTCCGCATACCCCATGACAACCGCAGGAATCTCATCCAGCGCTGAAAACCATACATACCATGACGGTGGTCTCACCTCACGCATCGTTGATACCGCCCACCGAGCACACGCGCTTATAAGGGATCCCTCGGAACCAACAACACTCTCGATGGCTCTGCGCTCAGAAAACAGCGCTAGCCACCCAGACTCCATTGCATTACCCTTCCGCCTCAGCATAGGCCATCTACACGACAAAACACACCGCAATGTGCCTTATCTACGACAAAGTTGGAGTAGAATCGATTTTATTGCTATTGTCAGTTTTTGGGTAACGTTTATACTGGCAACATTGGGTGTTGAGAGAGGTGACCATCACATTGGGCTCTTCAGGGCGATGAGCGTTATCCGAACGGCACGGTTGCTGACGATCACATCTGGTACTACAGTGAGTGGTTGCAGGGCTCGCATATGTATTTCTATTTGATGAATGGCTGTTAGACTATCATGCATTCTTTGAAGACTGCTCGACCCCTTCTCACGAGCGTCGCATATTTCGTTCTCTTTGCCATCGTTTTATTCTCGTGAGCTATTCCATTCTATCTATCATTATGATGGCCTTTGTATTCAGTATCAACCTAGAATCATTGGCGTCCAATCGTTTAAAGGTTCAATGCGTAGAACTTGCGTTATAAGTCCTACTCTAGGAGAAGGCAGTCATCTTCGAGATGGCCAATTCTGCGGTGGATATATTGACCCTACAACTCTGAACGTCACTGGTTATGTTCAGCTGAACAACAATACTGTTGGAACTGCCAAAGGTTACATTTGTCCCTTGGGGCAGGTTTGCATGGTAAATTGCTTCATGAATCGTTCATCAGCGGAATCTCATTGCCGTGTATGGTCAGGAACTTTCAAATCCCAAAATGAATATCGAAAGCTTTGATGCAATATACTATGCTGCACTTCAAGTCATAGTGGTGGCTACAGCGAACGGGGTGCGTGACGCGTTGCTGGTCGCGGATTCAAGCTCACACAAGTATTGTTTAGTGGACGCCTCTGATGTACTCCATGATCGATGCCGAGTTCTTCGTATCCTGTATCTTTTTCGTCGTGGCCATCATTGTCCTCAATTTCTGGCTCATCAATTTGTTCGTTGCTGTGATCACCAATACCTTTTCTGCAATCAGATCGGAGACGAAGAAAAGTGCGTTTGGTGCAGCTCCGTGAGTCCTTAATGCTATAATACTTCTAGTTGACTAACATATGATGACAGCTTAATTCCAGTGGATAACGACCAAGACGATGGCTGGGCAATTGTTGACAATCGCAAAGTCAAAATTCGCTCCAATCCTGCGAAGACGGTATACGCGTACACGACCTGGATATGGATAATATTGGCGCTTACCGAGTTGGTTTTGCAAGCCACGCGTACAGTCAACGTCTCGCCTATACACGAGCTCGCCATGTTTTATGGTGAAATTGCGATAACGATTGCTTTTGACTTTGAAATTGGCTTGCGCGTGTTGGCAACTCTTCCCGACTGGCGAACATTCTTTCAACATGGAAATAACTGGTTAGATACAACGCTCGCTATTGGATCCAGCATCATCCAAATCCCGGCCATTCGGAGGTCTAGTGTCTATCCTTGGTTTACTCTCTTCCAGTTGGCGAGATTCTACCGAGTTATTCTTGTCGTCCCTCGAATGAAACCGTTATTGGTGCGTGGAGATACCTTTTGCAAACATCTGAACTGCGCTCACTTTATTTCTAGCTAGCTGTGTTCGGAAACATGTACGGTTTGGCAAACATGGCTCTGTTTCTTATGATTGTCAACTATATAGCTGCTCTTGTGGCTGTTCAACTTCTTCGCGGCGATTTTGGAAATGACGTCACTGTCAATTTTGGCGAAGTCTTCAATGCCTTTCTCGCCATGTATCAAGTGTTCTCATCCGAAAATTGGGTGGACGTCTTATATGGCGCTTCTATGGCAGAAATACCTCTCGGCCAAACGGTCATCATAGTTATCTTCATCTCTGGTTGGATGTTGTTCGCCAATTGTGCGTTGATCTTGTCTGCCCCTCGTTTTGACCTATTCACTGACTTATATTCAGTCATTGTTCTGCAAATGTTCATTGCTGTTATCAATGAAAATTTTGAAGTGGCGGAGGAGCAAAAGAAAGGGAAACAAGCTTCCGAGTTCTATAGCCAACAGAAAGCTCAGAATGGGACAGTTTCATGGTTTCGGCGCTTTAATCCTTACCGATGGGTTAAAGCAAATCCCGAGACCGCCAAAGTCGCTAACTTACCTTCAAATCTTGTGTTGCCCATGACGAAGACCCTGGTTCAAGACTACACACTCTCGAAATCTGATTCACGATCCACCGTTGTACGTAGACGATTTATCCTGTCAAAATTATTGCTTATGCTCTAGGGAATCATACAGAATAAACCAGCAATTCAGACTAGACGCTTCAAGAAACCTGCACATTACTCGTCAAAGTCTTTGACAGCACTCCAGCAGCTCTTCACTGGGGAGGCCAAAAACGATACACCTATGCCTACATTGCGTCGTGGCCCGTCAGATTCAAATGATCCATTGGACGAAGAAATGGAGCGTCATCTGTACGTCCTGATGATGCGACGAAAGTATGATATTGATAAATTTATACAGAGAACTTCTTGCCTCTGTCAATTCCGAGGCAGGAGTAGCTGAAGCTGCCGACGATGAATACCACGAACGACGAGCACAGAAAGCGGATTTTATACGCGACCATCCGTCGTACGACAAAGTATTTTGGATCATTGGCCAGAAGAATTGGCTTCGAAAAATGTGTCAGAAAGTTGTACACCCAGCTCGAGGAGAGCGCATCTTCGGAACACCTCCATCTCCCATCGCGCATCCTGTCTTTCAGCTCGTTCTCCTCCTGACAGTCATTGGAGGCATTGCTGTTGAAGGGATTGCTACTCCGGCTTATCGACGACATTATACCCAAGAATTTGGATTGATCAGAGGCTCATGGTTTGAGATAGCCGAGGCGACTTTTGGATTTATGTTGTTCGTCGAATTCATGATCAAAATCGTTGCGGATGGCTTTGTCTTCACCCCCAACGGATATCTGCGCAGTATTTGGAATTGCCTTGACTTCCTCATTATGGTCGGGATTATTGTCAACGTCACGACAGGATTGGTGTTCATCGGTGGCCTCAGTCGCTTTACTCGATCCTTGAAGGCTCTGAGAGCACTCCGACTGATCACTCTGATTGATATGATGCGCAACACCTTTCAAACGTTGATCATCTCAGGTGCCATTCGTATTCTGGACGCGGCTATTCTGGCCATCCTGTATATGATTCCTTACGCAGTATGGGGCCTGAACATCTTCAACGGGAAAATGAACTCCTGCAACGACAGTGGAAGTAATGGGTTCTCGGATTGCGTTGGGGAATATGTCAACACTGTCTATGATGACGCCTTTGGTTTTCCTGTTCCTCGAGTCTGGGACAATCCCTCTCCATCAACGTCATTTAGCTTTGATTCTTTCCGGGCTTCGCTTCTCATCTTATTCGAGATTGTATCGCTTGAAGGATGGATAGACGTCATGCAAGTAGCCACGAGCATCACTGGACCTGGTCTTCAGCCTCAAGTCAACGCATCCCAGGGAAACGCTATCTTCTTCGTCATATACAACCTCATGGGTGGAGTTGTTGTATTGACCCTCTTTGTTAGGTAAGCAGCCCTGTATAGAATTTGAGAGATATGCTGATCAATCCATTTTTATAGTATCATCATAGGAAACTTCAGTTCAAAGACCGGAACTGCTCTGTTGACGAAGGCTCAGCGCGAATGGATCGACTTACAGAAACTATTCAAACGACAAAAACCTTCTAAACGACCTAAACAACGACCCATTGGAGCGTTTAGGAAATGGTGCTTCGATCGTGCTGTCCATAAGCACGGGTGGTGGTCCAGGGCGACGACATTCCTCTTTGTTCTACACATTCTTGCCTTGATGTGAGTTCCTGTGCAGTCTCTATTTCGGCGCGTTACTGACCTCCTGTCAGGACTCAAACGTTTTCGACCAGCAACCTAGCTGAGACCCTCCGCAGTACGGACTCCATTCCTTCCCGTCATGAAACCCTCTCAACGATTTGTTTTTAGATGACTTCTTCCTCGCGCTGATGTTCATATATCTTCTTGATGTATTCGTTCGTTGCTTCGGCCTTGGGTGGCGCAGTTTCCGTGCCAATGGGTGGAATATATTTGACATCATAGTGTCCAGTGGTAGTTTCATCACCACTCTCATCGTCCGCTTCGGCAACAGCGGCTTTGGCACACAGCAGCTTCAGAAGCTCTTCCTCGTGAGCATAGCATTCAAACTCGTCCAGCGTACCAACAGCTTGAACATGCTATTTAAAACTGCGGTGTAAGCCACTTACATCAGTTGTTTATCTGCACAATAATTACTAACCATGCGTTCCTTAGGTCGAGTTTGCCTGCTATTCTGAGCCTGCTTGGCCTCTGGCTTGTCTTGTTCATCTTCTTTGCCATATTATTTCTGGAAGTATTCGGCTTGACGAAATGGGGTGGAGCAGAAACAGCCACGACTAACTATTCTTCCCTTGGCTCAGCTATGGTTATGCTTGCATTCCAGAGTACTGGGTAAGCGTCCCAACTTTTCTCTCACTCGCGATTCTCATCCTTCAATTTCAGCGAGGGTTGGAATCAATATATGCACGATTAGTAAGCCAATTTTTGTTCTAATGACTCGCACACCATCACTGATCACCTTCATTCCAGTGATTTAACCTATCCACGATGCACAAGATCTACGACCGACCAAACCGAGTCGGATTGCGGCAGTACTGCATGGGCCTTTACGCTGTTTATAGCCTGGAATTTACTCAGCATGGTGAGTCTTAAATATTTATCCTTGGAGGACCTGACCTTGACACAATCGTATGGCCGCAGTACATTTTCGTGAACATGTTCACTGGTGAGCTCAAATCTTTTGTGGTGCTCTCTTGCTCGTTCCTAATGATGTATTTAATTTTGACAGGTGTTGTCGTGGAGAACTTCTCATATGTCTTTCAAGCTTCCGGAAGTGGATCGAAGTCCATATCACGGGAACAGATGCGATTGTTCAAAAAGATCTGGGCCGAGTTCTCAAACCAGAAAACGGGTTATTTGGAAAGACATCGATTTTCTGCATTTTTCTCAGTCAGTGCCTCTTTAGGTGTCGATATGACCGACAGGACTGCGCTCACCTTTTTATTCTCTCACAGAAACTCAGTGGCGCTTTTGAAGTCAGGATCTACCCGCTACAGTACAATGTGAAAAATATCCTGAGTGTCTGTCGGGCTCCCCTTGGCGAGCAGGCTTGGAAGGCTCGGGTGTGCGAAGGAGTAGACCTAACCAAGCTCGAGCGCATTGTGGATCAGATCGACTTCTCAGAGGTCCGGAAGAGAAAGGCGATATACAATCGACTATACCATGAAGCAAGCATTTCGCACGAGCAAGGGCTTGGGATCTCGTTCACCGATATGCTCACTCTTCTTGCTCATCATAAGTTGATTATCGATGCGGAGGCATTAGTGTAAGTCGCCTTACCGCTTCAATTTTTCCTCTTTGGTATGGACTTACGGTATCTCCAAAATAGCCTGCAAGACCTCGTCGTCAGAACCGAAACCAACAAACTTGTCACTGACCTAGTCAATTTGGATAGAGTGCGGTCTTTGCTCAAAACTATCTCCTATAGACGACGATTCTTAGCCCATCTGGAAAGAGAACGGACGAAGAAATACGAACAAGGTAGGTCTTATTTTTATTACTTATCATCATCAATAAACTAACTGATGCTTCTGAAGACATTCCTTCCATCGTCGTTGAGGATATGCCGGGTACTCCTCCGATGTCTTCTCGGGATATCGCCAGTGCTGGCTACGACCGGTCACAATCTCCAGGAAGTCCAACGCCTCTCGACCTCAGGTTCAGCAATCCCGATTATTCCCTCTCAATGGACCTGCCTCGACTGCAGCGCAGCAGTAAACGAGGCAGTGACTACAGTATCTCTGGTGATACTTTCCGATCTGCGTCAGTCATTTTCAGTCAGTCATAATCTGCCTGCAGGCATGTTCTGACTTATCTACGCTTAGGCGCATGTCTCTTGTTGACGACGAACCTCACGACGTAGCAACCGCAATGCAGAACTCCATGTGGGGAGGTACGTGTCAGGTCGAAAAAAAGCCAGGAGCCAATCTAACTCTTTATAATAGACCTTATGATGGAAGTCGCAGAAGAGGAAAAACATAATAACTCGAGGCATTCCTAATCTTTTCCAGCCATTTTTTTACTGTCTGCATTCATGTCTCGGCTAGATTTATTTCATGGACGGTACTTTGGTATTCATCTGTACACTACTCAACTTCATGGATGATCATTTACTTACTTGCTTTTCTGTACATCTTTATTGGCGCATGCCATAATATATTTCAACAACCGCTGTACAGTCATTGTTACCATTGCATCGTGGACTTCATGCCATCCTTTATACATTATATGCTTGCTCTTCGATGTGCCTACTACATACTTACAAGTAAACGTAACGCTTGTGTAACTGAGTGCCTTCGTAAAGGCTGCTTTACGTAAGCGTCACTAAACTCAAACTCGTTTCTTCAAGTGGTTTTCTAGTAACCAAGACGCCGAATGACCAGTCCTCTTGACTCCCCACCTCTTAAACGCATCAAACTAGAGGACATCTCAACCCTTGACTTACTTGAAAACGATGATGATCGAGAGAACGCTGCTGACGCTGATGAAGGCGCAGAAGAAAAAGACGAGGATAACTGCAGCATATGTCTACAGCCCCTAGTGGATCGCACTGTAATCCCCAAATGCTCTCATGAATTTTGCTTTGAATGTCTCCTTCTCTGGACAGGTATGTAGTTAAATGAAAAAAAAGGAAAACACGCCACTGACGGCCGTGGCAGAACAATCTCGTCGATGTCCTCTTTGCACCCAAGCGATAGGGGAATATCTCATACATTCTATTAGATCGCGGTATGACTATCGCAAACATTTTCTGCCGCCCTTACGGACATCGCCTCCCATTTCTCGTCCAGCCCGGAATAATCCTATCCTTCAAAGCACACGAAATTATATCCGGCGGCGGAGACGCGAACGTGAATGGGGACCACAGGACAGAGATGCTATAGAGAACGACAAATTGGAAAGGTCTATCGAATTTCGACGATGGATATATCGACATGACGTATACGCCAAAGTATGTCTTCTCTGGTTTATTCTGAGTTCCCTTCCCCCGCTTATCGATCTCCTTCTAGCATGTAGCTTCGAATGCGTTCACGAAGTATCGCCCGTATCCCACACCTGCGCAATTTTCTGCCTCACAGGACCTTATTTCACGTACTACCACTTTTCTTAGACGTGAATTGCAAGTTTGGGAAGGTCTTGATGTTGAGGTCGGCTCTATTAAACCTTGGATTCGTTGTATTCTTGTCTAACTTATTTTTTTTAGTTTCTCACCACGCTCATCATATCGTTAATGAAAGCCATCGATATCCGCTCTGAATCCGCGGTGAAGTTGATTTCAGAATTTCTGGACATGGACGCCCCGTACACACCAGGAGGAAGACATGTCAATGCCGAGCACTTTGCTCATGGTGTGTCATTTTGTGCTCCGTATTTATCCTCATTAACATACAATTTATTACAGAAGTTTATTGTTATGTTAGATCTCCGTACAAAGACCTATTTGTCTATGACAGCGTGGTTCAGGTAAGCTTTTATTTTATCCCGGCTGTAAAATCTCGATATCAATGGCAAGATACAGTACGAAACACCTATTGGGGTGTCTCCTCCGCCGAACGAAGAGCGCAGTCAGAGGCATCGGCCTTCTTCGTCCCGGGCTCAATATGTTCCTTCACGCGCTGGTCAAGAATTATCGTCGTCGTCGCGTCCACGATCACGTTCGCGTGCATGTTCACGCTCCGCCTCTCAGCGAGTCATGAATCACTCGGAATCCTGGTCCCCGTCAGGAAGGCGATATTCTCCGCTAGACGATTTCCAATACAGGGATATTGACGAAATTCCACCAGTACATGAGTTATTTGATGAAGGGCCGTCCACTTCTCGGCGGCGGAACGATGGATCTCACCATAATTCCCAACCCTCGAAGGCAGGAAAATCACGAAAACGCGACGCTGTCTCTCCGTATGACCGTGACCGTGACCGTTCGTTTTCTAGAACGCGCGCTACGCCTCCGTCTACTGATATTGCCGAGCAATACGTACCCACGACGAGCGCCAGCGCGAAAGGAAAGGGTAAAGAAAAGGCCCAGGAGCTCGACGCTCTGGCTGCAGATCATTCCAATAAATTTTCTGATCGCGAAACTGATATCGACAAGCCAGTTCCTGTTCTCATACCCCCTCAGGAAAAATATTCACGAAATGACGTCGATCAACCCCTGGTAGATCTCCCCACCCCTCGCCCAAGAATATCAAGTTCAAAAACGCTGAGAACACCGCGCGTGCACTCTCTTGTCGAGTCTGTCAGGGCCCATCTTGCCCCCAATAACGGTCCTGGTACTTTGGCAGAGAACCTTGCTGAAGCCGGCTCGTATGGGGCCCGTAGAGGTCAGTTCATTTCAGACCTATACGTTGTATTTATGTTAACTCACCCTTCTATATCACACCATTTTTCTCATCCATATCAAAAATCTTTTGTCGACTTTTGCCAATCGTCAGCGCTGAACGGTCAGGCACAGCTATCGGTGGATGAACCAGGAATCATTGATCGTGATATCCATCACTCTCCCGCAGAACCTTCCTCTATACCTGAAAGAAAGTATCGGGGCGCAAGTGATCTCAGCCTAAGCGCAGACGGGGGAGCTACTGTGACGTCGACTTTGCACTGGGAAGACACAGCGTCAAAGTCACTGCTAGTCGATGACATAGGCCGTGGTACTTTTTCCCAGGACAAGCGCTCCAACAAAGGGAATCTACAAGACGACACTAAATTACGTCTGCGCGGCTCCCACCCAAAAATACACCACGCTCATCTAAAATCACCTCAATCGCTGTCTGTAGAACACGGACAGGTTATCAGCACTTTAAATAAACCAGATAATACTCTCAGCGCGCCTTCGCGGCCGTCAAATGCCGCCTCTATTGTCCTCGCAGCCAGTGTCAGCAAAGAACACCCCCGCCACGCAGACGCTGATATTGCAATCCAGCGACCTCTCACCAATGTAAAAGTAAGCGACGCGTCCCATTTCTCCCAAATTCTCTGATCTCACTCCCTTCTCACTCAAGTCCAGTGGCAGCGAACCACTCCATCTAACGAACAACACGCCATCGCCAATCGGTGACAGGACTCGTCCACACGTGGAATTATCACATCCCCCACGTTCGCCTTCACACGCGAATATCCCCATCAGGGACACACGCCACGCTAAATCCGTTTCGATCACCGAAGCTCATCATGATCAAGAAAAGCTTGATGTTGATGTTCGATCCAGCAATTCGCCACACCCACAATCTCAAGTGGGGGAGGCGGGGAGACGCACGAGGCTCCTGGTGCGTTTGCGGGAAGAGAAAGCGCGGGCGGGGCTGGCGCACGACGATGGGGCTGCGAGGGCCACCGACACGTTGGCGGGGGGACCTGGACACGACTACCAGCGCTCGTCTCCGCCTCCGCTTCTGCCTCTGGCCGGCTCAGCAGATACCCCCGGCGCCCAC
>QFFD01001326.1:0-27116 GCA_003314615.1 Pholiota microspora
GAGGCATGTCTGCCTTGCGTCTTCGCTGCGCATAAAGAGAGTAGGTAGAGCCCGAACGAAGCTACTGATCCCGACAGTACGCAGGTAATCATGCCGGGAATCATTCCACTCGAAGCCATCGCCTATTAAACAATTCAACGTCAATTAGCTCGGACGACCAGGTAAATGACCAAGCACGACCGGCGGGAAACATACCAAGGGGAAGGTGAGCATTCCTAGCATGATTTTGCATGTCAGTGAGACGAATTTGGTACTTCTGTTACCAAAAACGATAACGCACCACTTCCAATGATTGTATTAGACAAATTGCTCATGCAGCTGAGGAGGCTTGCACGTCCATCTGGGACCTTGTCGGTGCCCTTGGGTTTGCTTGCCCGGCCACCTAGAAGGGCACGCGACTCGTCCGCCACCGTCGAAGAATCACCTGGCTCCGCGGAATCCGCTGCCGCCACGCCGTACGTTTGCGTCATCTCGTACGAATTATCGTCGTCGTCGTCGTGTTCGTGATCGTATTCTTTGCTCGGAGAGGTATCCCTAGATATCGCAAGGGATGGGAGGGTCAGGAGCGAAGGGAAATGCGGTATCTTCTAAACAAGAGGGTCAGAGCCCGAGCAGCACCTGCTGGTCTCTTACAAATAGCACGGATTGGGGGAGTGGGGAGGTGGGAACCTGGCCAGCCGCTCGGGGCTTGTGCCGAGATAAGGATGAATTTGGTGCGGGGAGGATCAGCGAGAACACTTCGCTCTGCGTGGAGAGAAGATGGATAGTGAGGATTAGTGGTCTCTCCAGATCATGCAGGTCGGGACTAAGTAGCAGTGCTAGTAAAGAGTATAGCAGAATTTCAATAGTCAAGTACAAGTATGTCCGTCACGTGGAACGGACGCGGCGGCAGCGAAGCCCTGGTCCAGTTAAAACAACAGCGGATCTGAGCGCGTCGAATCCAGCGAGAAGTCAGTGATTATATTCTCAATTGATTCATATACGTACCAGATTTTTGCTGGGTGAATTTTGAATTTTTTCTGTATCTTTGTGTTCAACTTTCATTGAGTTTTCTATTTACCTACTTGGTAATGATATCTTGGTAGGCAAAGAGTGACGAGTAACTTTGCGGCATTCAATATATTTTGCAAATACTCCAAGTTCTCTTCCTTAGCCTATGTTATTTAGAAGGAAATTATTTCCATGCCTGCACTGGGAATTCCCACGGTCTGTTCCCGGGCGCCTAAATAGAGCCCGGACTGTGTCTGTGTCCGTTGTGGCAATGGTGCCTTCGCGAAGGTTTATTATTGAAGCCTGCCAGTTTCTTATGTTAAATCACGATAATTCAGATGACTATAGAATTTTATGGTGCCTTCACATTAAGGTTTTGGTCAGATAAATCTATTTACAAGTTTGATCCCGTTAAAATTAAGTAGAGAGATTATCCTTGAAGTCGGCGTGTGAATTCCAAACAGTGGGGACTAAGTGAGGGCGCTGTTTCCCATGTCTAACATCGGTGATTCGGTATCCACCAACTTCAAGCTCTACGACATTGTTTTCTATACGCCAGACTCAGTATTTCGACTCGGAATCATACTAGAGAAACACAGCTGGCCGTATGGAACGATTTTTGGAGCGCTAATTCCCCCGAGTACTAGACTGACGCTGCGGTACTCTGTACGGTGGCATTGTCTTTGCCCTTGTTGGCCTTTGGCCTTTCAAATTTGCGACTGCCAGTGCCGCCCATAAACCCACACGGCCTCTGGAATCACCGATTTGAACATCTATTTCTCTGGAAGCAGTGACCGAAGAGATAACGCAGGCTTGGAAAGAAGCACGACGGTCTCAAGACATTTTTTCCTCGAGGAATCTGAACAGCGCTCATTCGGACTGAAGTCAACCTTGGTAGCCCGCGGGCGCTGAGAATGTACAACGCTGGCGGCAATAAGTAGACCGAAGAACTTCAGTGTATTGGGGACCTCCGAGAAAAATTAGGTCCCATCCAGGAAGCTTGATGTGATATATAAATTCAAATACTGTATCTTGATGCTTCAGATAGCGGGAACTACGGCATTTCTCAAGTCCACCAATTGCACGCTGGTGGAGCAGGAAGGCAATGTCATTGCACACCATGTTAGCATCTCACAATTACTTCCTACACTCGATTTATCCCTCGTAACACACCGAAGTCCATTGCCGCAGCATCACGCGGCCATTGCAGGGCTATATTGATCAAGGCCACGGGCGCTTAAATAGCTTGGGGTACTTAAAAGTAATCGTAATCACGACAACCCAACCACTTCACCATCTAAGCAATGGATTTTCTCCCTGGACTTATTTCAATATTCTCTGTTGACAAGACATCGTCCACAGAGAAGATAGTACCTATATCAGTCAATTATTTCCCGCATAGGTGTGTTCTCTCCATCCAGACCTTTCGATGATTTAAACTCACCCTCGCCACCATCGAATGTAACCCAAGGCAATGCAATTATAATTGCCAATTCTGCTTTCACACTACGACCAACCTCTCCATCCTAGATCTGACCGAGGCAAAACGGGGCCTTCAGATGCTTGCTGACGAGGGCATGAAGAAATTAAATATCAGTGGCGGAGAGCCTTTCCTGGCACCCAAATTCATAGGCGAGGTTTTCCGTTTCTGCAAGGAAGAGCTCCACCTTGAATCGTGCTCGGTGGTCAATAACGGTTCGAAGGTCACGGAAAAATGGCTAGATACCTATGGCCAATACCTCGACGTAATGGCAATTTCTTGTGATAGCTTCGATGCTGAGACGAACCTTCTCATCGGACGGTCAGACAACAGCGGAGGCGATCATGTATCTCGCGTCTTCAAAGTAGCGGAATGGTGTCGCCAGAGGGGAATAAAAGTCAAGATAAATTCGGTCATAAATATGTAAGGTATCCGAACCTTGACCTACCGGTTCTTAATGGACTAACCGCATCAATTTCAAGACATAACTGGCAAGAAGACATGAATGAGAGCATTGCCGCTTTAGCGCCCAGCCGGTGGAAGGTATGAGAAACTGCGAGCCAACTAGCAGAGTGATTTACCAGAATATTGTCAGGTATTTCAGGTACTGCTCCTCGACGGGGAGAACACTGGCGGTGGCTCTCTCCGAGATGGCAGAAATCTTGTCATAACAGACAAGCAATTCAAAGCATTCCTGGAGAGGCATGCAGGCCAGAAAAGCCTAGTACCCGAGGACAACAAAGCCATGAAAGACTCCTACCTAAATCTCGACGAAGAAATGAGGTAAGTTCGAAGTAAGATCGAGTCCTTTTCGACTATTGCTCACACAGATGGATTAAGGTTCTTGAATTGTGAAACTGGTGGAAAGTTTCCGGGCCAATCGTTGCTCAAAGTCGGCGTTCAGGCAGCCCTCAAAGAAGCCGGCTGGGATAGGAACGCCTTTGAAGAACGTGGTGGCATTTTCGACTGGACGCGCTCAAGGATGAATGAGGAGAGTTTTGAGAAATCCAAGAGTCTGGATTGGTGAGATTACTATTAGTGGCCGCGTGACCACTTTATTGAAATTCGAGAACCACGCCTTTTCCAAACAATTCGTACAACCTGCCTTTCCACTTGTTCTACTGGTACTGGACAATGGACATTTTATCCGGTCTGGTTTCTCTTTTGCCATTAAGTCTTCATAAAGCGACCGAAAAGGTGGAGAGCAAAATTCCCATTTCCGTCAACTATTTTCCGCACCGGTGTGTGCCACCCATTCTCAGGCCGATGTTGTGGGCCCCCGTCACTGACACTAATATTGCCATGATCAAATAGACAATGCAACTATAGCTGTCAATTCTGCTTTCATACCTCAACGAACCGTTCGATTTTGCCATTGGAGGAAGCAAAACGAGGTCTCCTTTTACTTGCAGAGGCCGGAATGAAGAAGTTGAATATCAGTGGTGGGGAGCCCTTCCTCAAACCCACCTTCATCGGTGAAATATTCCGCTTCTGCAAAGAAGAGCTCCACCTTGAGTCTTGCTCTATTGTTAACAATGGGTCAAAAGTCACGGAGAAGTGGTTTGACACTTACGGTCAATATCTTGATATGATGGCCATCTCCTGCGACAGCTTCAATACTGAGACAAACGTCCTGATTGGGAGGGCTGATAAGGCGCATAAGGGGGACCATATTTCTCGTGTTTTCGATGTTGCAGAATGGGGGGATCCAGGTCAAAATTAACACCGTGGTCAACATGTACGTTTCACAATCTTGATGTCATGTTTGTTTTCGGACTGATGCACTTTCAGACATAATTGGCAGGAGAATATGAATGATAACATAACGTCTTTGGCTCCTAGTTGATGGAAGGTAAGAAGAAGAAGTGAGAGCAGTGAAAATTGGAACCTGGTTATAAGACATTATAGGTGTTGCTCCTTGATGGAGAAAACACAGGAGACAGCTCAAAATCTTTGCGTGATGGTCGAGATTTGGTTATCACAGATCAGCAATTTCAGGCATTTTTGGGCAGACACAAGGGTCAAGAGAGCTTAGTTCCAGAAGACAACGAAGCAATGAAGGGCTCATACTTGCTTCTTGACGAAGAGATGAGGTCATTCTAAAAAATATCACTCACTCATTTTTTATCAACTGACAAGATGTTCGTTCCAGATTCTTGAATTGCGAGAGCGGTGGGAAGGTTCCAGGGCGGTCTTTACTCAAGGTTGGAGTTTATGCTGCACTCGACGATGCAGGATGGGACGAGGATGCGTTCAAAGACCGTGGTGGTATATTTGAGTGGAGCAGAGCTATGGAAAGCAGTGATGCATCCAAAGTTCTTGAATGGTGACCCATGATTTCATTACATTTGACCTTTATAAGACCCGAGCGGAAATTCTCTTCGTTCTTACTGCTACTCTGGGAATGCTTGTGCACGCACAGCCTTAATCCAGGCTGCTGCAGCGTCAGGAAACTATGATGTCGATCAGCCTGGTATCCATTGAATCAAATATTAAAATCCTCACCTCCCATACCATAATTCCCGCATCTATAAAAGTGAAGGAAACCATGAGTCAGATATCGAATAGATTGCGCTATGATATGTGGCCGGAAAATGAAACTCACTCCATCCTTTGCTTTTGGCTTGTGCAACACATCCAGCTAATGTGGAAGTAGATATAAATCCATTGCTGGCGTCACTCGAAATACCAGGCTTCCCAATGACAAGCTTAGAAAGTGGGACACCGCTATTTGCAATCTGGAATAGGGCTGATTGTGGCCACGTGTTGGAAGAGGTTGTCAATAGGCCATTACAAGTGGTATATTCACTCGATCCCTCTGTGTTCGAATTTCATATTTTAATCGCTTTTATTAACACACACATTATGACAGACTTACGATTGTAGAACTGTCGTACTTTGGTCAATGTAGGGGTTCTGAAGGAAGGAACTAAACAACTTACCTGCACATTGTACCAGTCAATCAAACTTCCAACTTTGGAGTTGACCGTCAAGTAGGCGCCGCCTCCAAATTTGCCTGGAGAGAACCTGTAAATGTTCAGTCGCTTATAAGATATTTGCATCTCTGTGGTTCGTGACAAGGTATACCATGGTGCGACAGCTATTGACGAAAATCAAAATTTAGAAAATATAAACGTCGTATATTACACTCACGAGCATGTGTCAGAATGAATGACCCTGCAGGCAGCTGGTTTCGCAACTGCGTTGTGAAAGATACTAGCCAGGCCTTGGAATAAAATTAATTGTAATCAGGAAAAAATGGGAAATTTCGAGGAGTCTCATAGATCCTACTTCGGCTTTGCCATCTCCAGCGTTGACTGCATCGAAATCCTCAAAGAAGATGTAACTCAGCAAGGCAGTATGGAGTTGGTAATTGACGGATACATACTTCGTAATCAACATCTGCTCCATCGAGGTCGAACTCTTTTACCCAAGCAGCCATAGTGTTGGCGGTGGTGATAGGATCCTTTCCCTCAGTGGTAGGTTCCTCCGTCGAACCAAATAAAGATACGATAAGCTTTATTCCAACAGCTGCATATTGTGCCTTGACAGTAGAGCGCTGCGTGGAAGATAGCTTCGTCCATTCCAAAGCCTTGGACAAAACTCATGAGAATAATGCAAGTGACAAATAATAAGGACATAGCTACCTTGTCGAATGCTCCATTTGTCAAAAGAAATGATAGGGCGCTTATATCTCATCGTCAGTGGATATCCTAGGCTATGACACGTGAGCTACTCACAACACATTGAAACCCTGTCCGATGTTGTTGTCAATTTGTATAACTACGGGGTTTAGGATGAAAAAAGCAGACCTGTATCTGCGAAACAGGAGGAGGACCGATTTCTCCGGAAACTGGAGCGTCGCTGTAGATAACAAATCGTGGAGCGGGAGTCGCAGCCTGTTTGCTATGTGTGACCAAATTGACAGTGGATGCATTCCTGTCGTGTTCCAATTCCAAAGGAGATGAGGAGACGAGTGATAGGCCGATCAAACTCATAAGGAGAGGCAAAGCCAGGGATTTTGTGGAGCTGAACATGGTGTCAATTCGCAGGAGGATGGCGCCCGCGTTGTTTCGTCCGACAGAGCATACGGCAGCTTAAATACCCTTCTCTCCCAATATTTCTCACCAGGTAGGTGGTCGAGTGCCGCCAGAGGCTTTGAGGTGGACTACCATACGAGACAAGAATGGCCATGCGGATTCGTTTAGGAAGATTTATGCAGACACTATATTTGTCATTCTAACCATGGAACGGAGAAGTAAGTACACACACATGCAATTATTTGTTATTAGATAAACCGAATAATTTTGAGAGCTAGCAATTCGAGGTCTTGATTTCGCCGATTCGGCTCAAGTTGTGAAACTCATCAGGCGGCCAATGCGAAAGAAGTGCCTTCCCTGAGATCAGCTATCCGAAGATAATAATTATGGGCCTATAAACAGGATTGTAGTGTGTCCGAAAAAAGAAAGGAAGCGTCACAATATTTGTTCAAGAAGCTAAGCTTCGTTTCAGATACGCAGAATAAAACGATCAAAGTCTGTATAGATACTGTTTTGCTATCTGCGCAACAGAAAGATAGTATGTGAACGACTAAGAAATAGAAATCAAACACAGGATGGCCTACCAATAAGAAGATGCCAGAGCGAACCTGGAGGCAGAAGGCTTGAGGACTCCACAAGTTGACATAACTTGGCGTAGGTGGCAAGGATACTCGCGCCGGTACCGGTTCTGCTCTGCGACGGATGCATTATGTTCCCCGGGAAAGATAATCTTAGCTCGCGCACTTTATCCTATATGCCAAAGTTGAAAATACACGAGGCTACATATGCAACTCACAACCGTTACATTGGCCAGATTTTCTTGAGAATAAGGACAATTGAATTGAATTGCTGAAGGTGACTCTAAGAATGAAACCTTATGTAGCCCAAGTTGCAGGTGCCACGGTTTCAGCGCGATATACTGCTTGTTCTCGTGTGGAGTCTAGCAATGGAACCATTTCGAAGACGAAAGCATACAAATACATGAAAACGAATAGCTTCTTGTTTCTGTAGAAAAATTGCACCTCTTCATTGCATTCTTGATTGTCTAGACAGGCCAAGAGGATGCGCGAACAGCAGTGATCCAGGAGGACGGTGCTTGCTGCCACTAGTGAATAGTTAGCCACCTTTCAACTTGTAAACGCACATAAACTGCATGCCTGCCAGACCATAGCGCCAGCATCTACGAATAGGATTGTTAGTCGATCGCGATCATAAAGACTACATGCAGACTTACTCCATCCACGGGCTTTGGCTTGTTGAAGACAGCCAGCCAAAGTAGACGTAGACATAAACCCGTTGCTAGCTTGGCTCGCAGTCGCCGGTTTTCCGATTACGATTTTGCTCATTGGCACACCGCTAGCAGCGATTTGGAAAACGGAAGTCTGCGGCCATGTGCTGGAAGATGTGTTGAGAAGGTTTGCGCATGTGGTATACTCGGATGCACCCTCTAGATTTGTTGATCCAAACATCAGCCCCGAGGCTAAATATACGCTTGGAAAAACATCGTTGGCTTACGGTTATAGAACTAAGCATATGATAAGGTTTATTTTAGTATACAGGTTCTAGTCTGAATTCAAAAGACAAAAAGTTATTTGACATACCTGGACGTTGTACCAGTCGATAAGGCTTCCGACAGATGAATGCACTTTGAGATAACCTCCGCCTCCCCATTTGCTTGGAGAAAACCTTGATATCGGGATGAATAACAGTTCGAAAGAAGGTAGAAGCTGTACTTACCACGGGGCGACAGCTACATAGGGAAAGAACGACTAATTAAATGTAATCCTTGTATTGTTATTGTGCGAGAGTTATCATACGAGCATGTGTCAGGAGATAAGTTCCTTGAGGAAGTTTGGTTCGAAGTTGTTTGGTGAAAGAGATTAACCAGGCCTAATGAATTAATTCAATTAGCTTATATATGGAAATGACTATGCCAATGTGACAGAAACAGTGTTCGGACATACCTCAGCCTTTCCGTCTCCTGCGTCAAAAGCATTGAAATCCTAGACAACTATTGGTAGGTGGGGATAACAAAGGCTAAAAAAAGCTAACCTCGTAATCGACGTCGATGCCGTCGAGGCTGTATTGTATGACCCATGCTGCCATGGTGTTTGCGGTAGCGATAGGATCCGCATTGGTGGAAGTCGGAACATCGGTAGAGCCAAAAACAGACACAACGAGTTTGATACCAGCAGCGGCATATTGGGACTTAATAGAAGACCGCTGGCTAGCTGTCAACGTGGTCCACTCCTCAGCCTAATTGTGAGATTAGATGCTTAATCTGGAAGAAAAAGTCAAAGGCGGAGATAAAGTAATTGGTACCTTGTCCCAGGCACCCTCAAGCAGAAGGAAAGATAGAGCACTATAGATAATTTCAGATATGCGAACAAGGATGCTTGGAAATCGCACTCACAAGACATTATAGCCCTAATATAGAAAAACAACACATGAACGACGGTCCAGAGATTCTTGCAGCCGAAAAAGTTACCTTTAACGAAGCCGCACTTGGTGGTCCTGTAGTCCCATCGTATGCATCGGCATAAACGACGAAATGAGGAGCAACAGGTGTGGCTCGCGCCAAAATATCACGAGCCTCGTTGTCCAAAAGATCGTATGATGGACTAAGAGGGGAGGCGAAGGCACAAAACTTCCCCAGAGCAGAAGCGGCGAAGACGGCTAAGGCAGAAAACTTCATCGTCGATGTTGCTTCAACTGTGCAGATGCTGAAGAAGTTCCAGGAAACCTGATCCTAAACTCTTAACGCACTATGCCTTTTATCATCCGCCCAGGTCCGCACATCTAGCAGATCCACGTTTTGCAGGTCCAATGTGGCAATCTGTATAATCCTCCATCTGCAGGGAATTCCGAGAATCATGCAGTACTAGGTAATGTGATTCGTTGAATCGTATGCAAGTCCAAGGCGTAAGATAAGAAACCGACAAACAGAACAAGGTTGAGCAATCCTTGGAGGGCTAGATTGATATTGACTGAACATCGAAGACTCAGAATGGCATGATAACCGCGCGGCGCAAAGGAAAGAAGTTTAGATGATGGGGTCAGGTAAGGCCCTCTAGCGGAAGTTGGCAAGGTGTCCCGAGGAGGTTAATACAGAGACCACGCCGCCGAAGGTTTTCGCGGAAAAATATACAATCTTGTGCCATATGCAAGTCAGGAACATTACGAATCTTTCAATGGGTTTGAATACGAGGAAGAAGACGATAACGGCAGCATAAGAAAGCTACATGCTCCTGAGCGGCAGAGGGAGACGGCAAGGTTCGGAGTATGTTTTGGCAGTGGTTTGATTAACCTAGACCTGAGGCTGATTTACAGCCGTACATTGTTCATTGAGATCGCCAGCGACTGTGAAAAGATGGTACAGATTTTCGATAAGCTGTTTTCTTCAAAGGCTCGAATCCCTACTTGATGGCAAATATCCAAAGAGTCTGGATGTCCCAAAGGAGAAGATTTCGGAACGAAAACTGTCTGTGTGGCGCCATACAAGGGTTGGCTTCCCGTAAGATTTGTCTCGTTTCGCCGATAGATAGAAACGCGATATCACAATTAAGCTGCGTGAGTACGCCAGCATTGTAAACCAGAAGAATCTTGCCAGCAGCTTGATCTTGCCCGCCTGATAGTGTCCATGATTCGATGACAATAGCACCGGACGCGTAGATCACGTAGCCCTCTATGGTCGCAGAGAGATTGCTCGAAAGGTGAGACGCAGGTTATGTGCCAGGATTCGAATTGACACACAGAAATGGGACTTGCAAAACGATACAGCATGACGATAAATCTAACAATCATGTGTTTGTTCTCGGTTTTGGGCAATGTATTCAATCTTTGTGATTCAAGAGTAGCTGCTCTGCGGATGTATAGAGCCGATCTATACCAGCAGAAATTTAGATGCTTAACTCGCCACCAGTTCCGATAGATGCTGGATGCTCACCTAAGTCAAGACTCGAAGTCGGACAGAACGTGTATGCTTCCAAGCTTTCGGGCAGATATATGCGATACTCCCGGGAAGAGAACGTGAAAAATGTTCAAGAACGCAACAGAAACGATATTTCTGTCCTTTGATTGATGCCCATGACCGTAGGCCGGAGAGCCTCGCTCAAGAAACCACGACGCGCAGCTGATGAACACAGCCTGCCGCTTCCGCCTTCAGTTACAGTGGATTATGTTGCGGCATTTGATTCGAGAGCTTGTGCTTGAGAGTAAGCCATTGATTGGCACAAGACAGCTCACTTGACTCGGTTCCATTCAAGTCGTTCTATTTGTAGGCCGCAATGCAGGTGGCGTTGATTTGCAGAGGTAAAAGTCCAATAGCGAGGTGATTGTCGTTGCACAAGGCCAGATAATTCGCGTCGGAGGAAGAAAGGTATCGAAAGGCGTCTAAAGGCGCGTTGATGAATATAATGGTTTGAGTTCAGGTGCAAGTCGAAGTCGGCCGATGGTACACGTGAATTCGATCAGAAGTGGATGAAGTATCAATCCATTATCCGACGCTGCCTTGGTTCTCGAGTTCAATTATGTAAAATCTAGCCATAAAACCCCCTGATCTCCTTTCTTCTGCTCCTCGTTTGTTCTTTCCTTTCCTTTTCTTATTGTTCTCTTTTGGATGTCCTCAAGCAGGGTTCGCATTTCCGAAGAACGAGGTCGATCTACTTCAGGAAGCCCTTCTCACCTGCTTGCTGCAACTAGCATCTCTACAGTGTCTGTACGTTCACTTCCATCGTTTACAGCAAAACTGATGCTCTTGCAGGAGGATTGAGGGTGTTCTCACGAACGCATACAAGAAGAACTTGCAGACAGAGCAATTGCTGAAGGACCTTGAGGTGGGGTGCCCTTTAAATGATCTAATCTCACTGCTCTGAAGGTTGACTCTTGTTTCAGTCCCGTTTGTCAGACGACTTGAGTAACTTTCGAGCCATTGATAGCATATTGAAAGACTCTTACAGTGGTTTGCAGGTGAGTATCTCTACACACGGTGAAGGAGGTCTTGGAAACTGATCTATGTTATATTTAGCGTACTCAGAAACGTGCTGAAAGATCACTACAGCGACAGATACCTGAAATCAAAATGGAACTCGAAGAGTCTATGGATACACTGGGGGATCTAGCAGAGAATTTGCCTACGATACAGAGTCAAGTACAGACAATCGGAGAGTTATATGAGTCAGGGCAGCAGAAGGTACGCCTACTTTCGCTTATTGCTTCATTTGGATAGCGGTATCAATTGCATTTCAAGGCGAAAGCTCTCGTCGACGATCTTACATGGTTAAACACCGAATTCTACGAACGTTGGAGAACGATCATTTTCACTTCGTCAAGTCCTGTATCGCGACGCTGGAAGGCGTATATCCGCTCCATCTTCGTCGTTTCATTCATCATTTGCTCCTGGCTATTTTGGATAGCTCTCAAGGGTGCCTACCGTGCACACCGACATCGACTTGTTTGGGGTGAGAAGCTCATGTCATAGAAACTCCTCATGGCCACTTGAATTCCTCGAATTCACATCTCTACTTCTCATCGTTGTTCTTCCCTCCGGTTTTCTCAGATGGATCAGCCTCATTTGCTCTATGTTTGCTGTCCTACCCTCTTTTGCACATCCACATCGCATCGCATTCCCTTTGCTCAGCTAATCCTTGCATATCATTATCTACACATCCTCGTCTCGTACACCCAAGGGCCCAGCATTTTTGATACTACAGATACCTGCTCTCTGTAAATTACTATTATCTGTAAAAGTAAACCTCTTAGATTTTATTGAACCCATTTTTTCCATGAATGACGGTGCGATTGCTTACTTGTAATTTGATGGCCGTCCGGAAATAGTAATTTTGGATCAACTTCTGTCAACGCGTCAGAAATTGAATTCAATAGACACTTGTTCCGCACCATGGATGGCTTCGACGATCTCCTCAATCCTTCACGAAGTGCCTTGGAGGACAACCCCTTTGCAGATCCGTACCTCAAGCGTTCTAGTTCTCCAGACCCATGGGCGACGCCGTTCGCATCCACTGATACGTCTGGTGGATTTGGAGATACCTCTGACCATTTCGGCGCCGGATCGACGTTCCACACAACCTCTCAAGAATTTGCGTCGAGTTCTGCTGTAGAAGAGCACACGAAACCCGAGGCTCAGGATGTTGAAATACAACATGAAGATGACGAGGAGGATAATCAGCCTCTAGGAAATCTACGTTCTCCAGGGTTCCGCGAAAGCGTTCCGTCAACTGCACCATTCTCTGAAACGGCAACTATCCGACCAACTACCCAAGAAGAAATCCGCACGCAAAGTGAACCACAATCTCTATCACCACCCACTGAGCCGTCTCAAGTCCCAAGTACTCCTGCTCCAGGCCTGACGTCCATCGTTACGCCCTCCGTTACTGCGGCATCATCGACACATACTAGAGCTGCCTCGGGATTTGCTTCACCACCCCTATCAGCGACAGACTCAAGCTTCAAGTCTCCTCTGGAAGCTTTCGGCGGACTGCAGCACTCTATTGCGGGGCTTTCCTTAGGTGGAGAAGCCTCTACTGGATGGCAGGCTGAGGAGACTCCTTGGCAAACGGAGACCTTTACGCCTGTTCGTCCTACGTCAGTAACACGAGTACAGTCCGAAGACGATAGCGATGATGATAAACCTATCCTTCAGTCCATCAATAAACAGTACGGTGACACAGCCTCGGTATTTACCCCACTTCTGAGTTAAACATCCACCCATTCTAATATATTTCTGACTTTCAGACCGCCACACGGAATGATGCTGGACTTCAGCCTGTTTTTGTGATTACTGTTGATGATCCGCAGAAAGTTGGGGATCCCATCCGATCATTTACTATGTATACAGTTCATACCAGAGTAAGTCGTGATAAACTATGCTCGACTATCATTTCGTTTCCTGACCTCCGTTTATATAGACTACATCTCCACTATTTCAGAAATCAGCATTCTCAGTCCTCAGACGTTATTCCGACTTCCTCTGGCTATATGAAACACTATCGAACAACAATCCAGGCGTGGTTGTCCCTCCTGTCCCGGATAAAAACCCCTTCGGCCGTTTTGATGACCAATTCGTGCGGCAGCGGCGCTTGGCTCTGGAAAAGTGTATACAGAAAACTGCAAATCATCCAGTCTTAGGAAAGGATCCTGATCTAAGAATGTTTTTGGAGAGTGACAGCTTTGCGCTCGATGTCGGTATTCACATACACTTCCTGCTTAGAGGCGTTCTAATGAAATAAATTAGATCAAGCATAGAAAGGCGGAGATTGCTCACGAGCGGGGTGGTCTTCTTTCTAGTATTGGTCAATCTATCACAGGCCCGCGCTTTTACGAGACCGATGAAGTGCGTCGAAATAGGTTATTTCATGGTACCAAACTGATCATACCATATAGTGGTTTGATAGACAAAAAGCATACCTTGATAGTCTCGAACAACAGTTAAGAGGACTCGCCAAAGCTATCGACGCAGTGTCAAAGCAACGTCAAGGTGAGTAGATCTTCTTCGTCGGCTCGGCTGTCTCTGACTCTCTATTTATATAGAACTCGCGGTCGTTCACGGAGAATTTGCTCAAAACGTTCGCGATCTAGCTTCATCCGATGTTGGCAGGCAACTCGCACAATCCTTGAACGGTTTAGCCAATGTGGAGCAGGTCACTCAAGATATCCACAACATTCAATCGGAACAAGATATCACGACCTTGATGTCTACAGGTAGGGCGCTCGATCTATACGTGCAATCCTCTCCAAATCTGAACCTGTTCTACCTGTAGTCGACGAATATGCCCGCTTAATCAACTCAGTTCGGGTGCGAGCCCTTTCCCAGCTTTAATGTTTTCACTTTGTCTGATGTAAGAACAGCTTGCTTTTAGCTCCCGTATCCGAGTATACCATGCATGGAAAAATCAAGAGAATGAGCTTCTGCGCACCAAACAAACACACGAAAAGAACCGAGCACAAGGCCGTATACCCACTGACCGTTTAGGAATCTCACTAAGCCAAATCGCCGAGGTGTGTAACGGTGTATCGACAATCTACATAGGCGCACGCTGACTGGAAAATGTTGTCCAGGCTGAGCGCAGGGCGTCTGAAGCGAAACTTGAGTACGATCAAGTATCTAAACTTGTCAAACAGGAAACCGCGAGGTTTGAACAAGAAAGAATTGAGGATTTCAAAGATTCCTTGCATGCTTTCCTTGAAGGAATGATCTCGCGGCAGAAAGAGGTCCGTAACACACCATTTGGCTTCATTCGTATGTTCCTGATTGTACATCAACGCTAGTTGATTGCCTCTTGGGAGAAATACCAACAAACGCTCTTGAAGAAGTCTGGAGGAGGGTCCAGTGGAGTCCAAGCCGCTGGTTCTTCGATCATTGTATAGTATAATCTGGACTTTCATCTGCTTGACAATCATGGTTGAATGTGTAATGTTATTTATTCATGCATGGAATGGAGTACAGGAAATAATGATAGTATGCTATGGGTCATTTACGCTATATACAGTCCTCGCAACACCCTTCGGTCCCTCCCTTTAATTCATCTATTCCCAATACCTTGGAACTTTACTTCCGTCTGGAGCCGTGGTCTCGAAGAAGTCCAGAGGCCGTTCACGTTTGAGGTTCCTCCTCCTGTTATTGAGAGGTAGGCGCTGGTAGGCGGATTCTTGCTGTTGTTGCTGCTGTTGCTGGCCTGCGTATTGATTCCATGCCATCTGTTGTTGATAATTGCCCATCGCAGGGAATCCCATGTTGGCCACATTCTGCGCAGCGACGACCTGCTGTTGCTGCTGCTGGAAAGATGCCACAGCGAGCGCAGCAGAGATGGCCTGTGCCTGATTGAACTGGACTTGCAATTGCTGGTGTTGCATTTCTGTCTGGCGGCGGACGTGGTTCGGGAGGTTGGGGTTTTGGAGTGCTTGTGAGATCTGCGCTATTTGGGCTTGCAGTTGGGGGATTTGGTCGACGAGCATTTGTGACATATCCATGTTGAGGTCAGGCTGTTGATCTGAATAGATGTCCTGGTCTGCAGCTTCAGGGGTACCAGACTAAGATAATAGAGATTAACAATCATAGCCTGGAGCAGAGAAAGAAACCAAGTACCTTTGGTGGTGTCGTACCATCAGTGGACTTCATTGCAGAACCTTCCTCACCAGCACCCTCCTTTTTGCTTTCCTCAATGGCTTTCTCAATGTAGTCCGCTACTCGTGTTCTTGTGGGTTTGTCTACAAAAAGTTTATCCAATGATGGGATTTTTTTTGCACAATTGGGGCATATGAAGTCTCTCTCAAGCAGGTGGGTCTGTATGCATTCCTCGCAGTAAGCTTTATTACAGCAGGGCGTTTTTACCGCTTCGCGGAAAAGTTTGTTGTCTATTGGACATGCTAGGGAGGGATCGGTTGGCGCTTTTTCTCGTACCTCAGCTGCTGTGAGGCCTTTCGAACGTGCTACTTGCTTCTGCCAGGATGCCCTGGGAGATACCGATGATTGAGTTTGCAATTTCAGATGGGATTACGGAACTGGACTTACAAATCGGGTTGAGCAACAACATAGCCTCCTTCGGGTGTAACCATCACTCCTTGTGTCAGCTCAGAGCTATTGGGGTTCTCAACAGCTTTCAGCATGCTTCGTGGAATACCTGTTGTTCTTTTGATACGTGGGCGATTATCAAATTCACGATCATTGTTCGTTGGACAATCTTGAATCCAGTGGCCTAGGAAGTGTGAAGTTGAATATTTATAGATTATTTTATTTCGAGAATGGCATACCTTTTTGACCACATCGATAGCAGACATAGCTAGGAGGCAGAGGTTTATCATTGTGAGGTTGGTGAACTTGGTGTGGCTTGCCGCCCCTACTGAATCCTGTACCTCGGGTATTGCTATAGACACGTTGGGAGCTATAAATGCAGAACAAAAAGGGGGCGAAAGCAAACAATGTTCATTAGACACGGAACTACTACATAGATAAAGACCCGCGAAGGGCAACACCAACTGAGACATCTTTTCTTGAGTTTCCTCCCAGTTTTGAGTCTGGGCCTGGAACATGGCGGCCATGGCGGCTGCTTCATCATCCTTCGTGATGACATGCTTTGCTGGTACTGGGGTCTGTGCATCGTGTAAGGACATATTCAGGGATCCATGTAGAAGATCTTACGGGAGTTGACTGCTTGGTGGATGGAGTGGACGAGGTGGCTTCTTCCTTGACGTCAAACCGCTTTGACATAGCACC
This sequence comes from Pholiota microspora, assembly GCA_003314615.1. NCBI lineage: Eukaryota > Fungi > Basidiomycota > Agaricomycetes > Agaricales > Strophariaceae > Pholiota > Pholiota microspora. The sequence continues at coordinate 16,742 of QFFD01001326.1, forward strand.
TTTATGCCACGCAGGGGCAGCGGATGGTTGTCCAGGACGTAACAATGGTTCTGAAGTTGGGATAGATGGAGCACTTGTACCATTGACATACATAGATGCCTTTCCTCTTCCTGGACGAGCAGCAGGCAAACGCTTCACAGTCACGGATGATGAACGGGGGATGATCTGTGAGTCATCCTTGAACTCTGCACTCGGTGGCATGAACGTAAACGAGCTGAACCGATGCAACGCAAGAGCGTACTCACCTTGCTTCGACGTCGAGTCGAATACATGCAGATCAAAGTCATTCGCCTTACCCATATTGTTGGCAAGAATGATTTCACGCTTCAAGTCGAAGACAGATATACCAGTGCCATCGAACGAAACTCGGGACTCGTCCTTCCGAGAATTAAACTTGTAAAAAACAGAAGATGCCATATGTATTGAATGACAAGGCAGATGCTAATATAACTAGTGGGGATGGGGGAGGGATGGGGGGAACCTGCAATGCAGGTGATGGTCAAGAGGAGAGAACGAAATTTGTAACAACCGTCACGTCCGCTCAGGCCACCTCCGAAACGGTCCGGCTGCCGGTTCCGGCCTGAGCAAATTCGCGTCTAACATATTTATAAAGTCGTTCGACAACTTTTCCCGTTCCCGCACGTCTCCAGTTATCTATCATGGCAAACGGTGGAAGCCACACCACCGCGGTCGACTCAGGCGACCTGCGAAAACGATCCACCAACGGCTCTGTCTCTAAAGTTGTTGTTACACAAGCGGGACGGGAGGTCGATAAACGTCTCGACTCTCATGAAAAGTATGCATCGTCATCTTTGCTGGCCTGACTCCAACTGACGCGTCGGTCTTCGCAGTTATGAATTTGGAGGACCATGGGGAGTAGTAGCCATCATGACCGGCTTCCCAGTCCTAATGTACTATCTCTGGATATGCCTTTGGTTTTATGATGGCCGTTTGGTTTACCCAAACTCTGTCGACGATATTCAACCATTCTTGGCGCGTATGTGGGGTCATGTCGTCAAGGTACGTTTGCCAATATTACGCGTAATGAGGAGTAAAATAATCAATTTACGTTTTAGGACGCCAGTCCTAACGCATATGCTTGGAAGGTGTACTCAGGCAACTTTTTCTTCCAGCTCTTTCTCGCTTGGGTTCTTCCTGGCTACAAACAAGAGGGTCTTCCAGTCCCATCACTCAACTACAAGACTCTCGTGTACAACTGCAACGCGTTGATTTGCCTGTATACTACCCTCATCACCGCGGCCACCCTGCACTACTACAACATCTTCCGCCTTACTGAAATCATTGACAACTATGGCCACTTGATGTCCGTTTCGATGATCTATGGCTTTGGCGTCTCCCTGATTACCTATCTATATGCCGTTTTGACTGGTACCCAGATTCGCATGTCTGGAAATTTCTTCTACGATTATTTCATGGGAGCCTGCCTTAACCCTCGTCTTGGATCCATTGACCTGAAAATGTGGGCCGAAGTCCGTATTCCTTGGGTTATCGTGTTCTTCCTGTCTGTTTCCGGAGCTTGCAAGCAGTATGAGACTTATGGATATGTTACACCTGTAAATCTCTTCCGCCTTACTGGTTTTTATAATGCTGACGAAATTGACAGAATATGGCTTTCATGATTTTGGCCACCGGCTTCTACATCAATGCATGGTACGAAAATCTCTTCCTCTACCGTAATTCAGCATCTGAAATACCTTCTTTTCTTTTCTTTTCTAGTGCTAAAGGTGAAGAATGTATTCCTCAAACCTGGGACATGTTCCACGAGAAGTGGGGATTCATGGTCATCTTCTGGAACTTTTCTGGTGTACCTTTCGTGAGTTCACGCTTTGACGATATTTCCATCTAACATCATTAACGACGATATCAGTCTTATGTCTACTCCGTCGTCTACATGGCTTCGCACGACCCAGAAACCTACCGCTTCACCACCGGTGGTTATGTCTTCATTTACACCGTGCTTTGCACGGCCTACTACGTGTATGTACTGCCCACAGTCATTATTTTTCCCCGTCGTAACTTCGTCATAGCTGGGACACTGCCATGTCGCAAAAGAGTCGCTTCAAAATGCAAACTCAAGGCATCACCAAATTCCGCAAGACATTCCCTCAACTGCCTGGTTGTATCGTTGAAAATCCCACCTTCATCCAGACTGCCCATGGGTAAGATACCAGGTCACAAATCGCGAGGTTCCAGCTCTGACATTCCCGTATTCAGCAACCGTCTACTGACGAGCGGCTGGTGGGCATATTCCCGCAAACCTAACTACGTCGCCGACTGGACTATGAGCCTGACCTGGGGTGCTATCATTGGCACCACGACCATCATTCCATATTTCTACTCCATGTTCTTTATCACCGTCCTCTTGCATCGTTGCACGCGCGATTTCGAAAGGTAAGTAAACATCAATTTATCATCAACCTCCCTGTCAACTAATGTTTCACCTTATTAAGATGTTCCATCAAGTATGGAAAGGACTGGGACCGCTATTGTGAAGTCGTGAAATACAAGTACATCCCATATGTTTATTGAACATGGGCAAAAATCAGCCGATGCACTGACATGCACGGCTCCAAATTCCCTGCAGTATATCTATCTACATGACAGCCTTAATGCATATAAGTTATCTGGGGAAACCAGAGGTGCCCTATTTTCTTGTGGGTTCAATTTTTTGAGATCTCGCAAGTAGCTTTCGCTATAGTACTTGATGTTATTAAGGCTGTACACTCAAAACGCAACCGAGTTCAACTACTATTACTGTTCTAGATGTGCAACTTTTCGGTATTCTGGTCTTTCTGCTCTCAGTTCATATGCACTCCTGCCCGGAATCACAGTCCGGGTGCACAATTAGCATCTCTATATTCTCTGAATTTCTCCGATTTTACAGATTTTTTCTTACCATATGACCAATTTACTCGGTATTTGTGCCTATTTTGTGTCTAGACTTTCATCACAGCGTTAGTACTGCTTCGGTGAGCTGGATGACTGCGGTACCATAGCGCTACGTGATGACGCGATGAAATGTTCGTCGGAGACCTGTCTGTGGATGCTCATCATGTTGATAACTCAGAAAGTACTTTCTTGGGGTGCTCACGGAAACGTATGTGACATTGCCGCAACTCCGAGGCGCAAATGTCGACTACAGCTTGAATACCAAATTACTCTTGTGAAGACAAACCACTCTGCAATGAAGGCAATTTGCAAGGCATTCAGAGGCAAGAATGTAGTCACATCTGAAATTGATACAGAGGACAAATTTATTTTTCTGGTGGCTAAGAACGAGCTAAGAGACCTAATAGAGACCTAAAGGCGCTTCAGGAAGAAAAAATCGAAAATTCTGGGGGATTTTTGCGATTTTTCAGGAGCTATCACATAATCCGGATAAAAAATCGAAATTTAGTGAGACAATCCGGATGAAAATCAGCTTGGCCGACCGAAAATTAATCCGGATATCGACCCTCATTTCCAGAAACTAACCTCTGAGGGGATTTTCGGGGGTCCTCTGACAACACGCGACCGGTGGCAAATGAATTGAGTCGCAATCTTAGTACGTATGATTTCATTTTTTCATTGCTACACTTCTTCCAGTTACACAAAATTAATTGGCAGGCATCTTCAAGCAGTTGGTTCTCAATCCATCGCCTCCCCATTTAGCAACATCAATGAGCAAGTCCTTCTTTTTCTCAAAGCCGGATGTGGAGCGGAGCTCGTACAGAGTGGCTGAGAATTAGGTCAGTATTTGAGCGTTACGAAGACTAACAAGGTGATAGACATACATAGGTTGAAGAGAAAGGGTTCGGCGACCACAACACTTGATGGCGAAGCGCGAAGGGCCTTTTCGAGTACTTCGATAGCCTAAGAAGAAAGTTAAGATTGAAGTCTGATTGATGGAGAATGGAGACGCTTACCTCCTTCAGTTTGCCTTGGCTTAACAGAGCGACCGACAAGTTGTTGACGGCCTAGAAGTATGACGATCCTTGAGCGCATATAATTGATAGTAATCAACTCTAGTAACGCACCGCAAAGTTCTCAGTGTCTTGTTCCAAAATACCTTTGAATCTCTCGCTGGCCTCTGTCCAGTCACCTTCAGCAGATGCGAGGAGCGCAGCGTTCATCATCTTCAGCGTGAGCGAAGCGCTAGGATCAGCCTCCACCGCCCCAAAATGACGCGCAGCCGCTTGGATATTCCCGCCTTGTAGGTATATACGGCCTACGGAAGAGCGTAAGGCTGGGCTGGACGTCACGCCCTCTTGGAGACAGAGAGGCTCCAGAAGTTTCGCAGCAGCGGTCACTTCCTGTGCAGCATTACAGCCTTTTATTCAATAGCCATTCGCGTAGACAGGACATTGGCCGCACCTTCATCTCAACCATCTGCGACGCGATGATCAGTGCGACGCGTGCACCACGCTCTTTCCACATCGGCACGAGAGTAGCGTCGCCCCCTGCCTGACGGCACTTGGTGCGACATTTCTTGAGCAGTGCATTCAACGCGTCGAGGTAACCCATATGGTCACCCGTCCAATACTTCAGCCGCGTCTGCATGACCTCGAGCTCAAACGGCAGCATACGCTCAAAGACATATGCCCGCGTCTCCGCGGGCTCGATACCATTTAGCACGTTGAACAGGTTCGTTGTCTCGGCTGAAGTCTGATTAAAGAGGCGTAGACGGGCAAGGCATGATAGACGGAGATGCCAGAGCTAATTCCAGCAGTAGGCGTAGGATCAGCAACTGTTCTGTGGCGCGATTGAATTACACTCACACCAAGAACAAGAGTCAGGTCAGAAGGATCTGAAGTCACTAGCCGGTCTCGAGCCATCCTCGCCAAGGCTCGCCAACTGTTGGTCATCTAAAAGGAAACGATTAAGCCTCGGTAATTGCATGATAAGAGCACAACTGGAAGGAGGAATACGACAAGTAGCAATTTAGGCGACGAGGTGTTGACCAGGAATGAAGCTTGTTAATCGGACACAGTCAAGGCATTGAAGATAAGATCCTTGCTACCGTTCAACGATAACAAAGACAGCTTACATCCACGCGCGAACAAAGCAATATATCAGAAAGAGAAACTCACAACCAAAGTATGAAAATCATTGCGTTGCCAGTCGCCAGTCAGATCTCGCATGGGGCGTCTTTCAGGTGGATAAATATATTTGTTGAGGAGCGTAGTCAAAGGATCGGTCTAATACAACAGGTTTTGTACATTAAATTTCGGGACAGCCACCATGTCAGGAGATTCGAAGAAAACGGATGGCGTACATTTGGAATCGGCAAGAACATGGTAGGCGCGACCAGCGCTGGTACATAGATATCAGGAACTTCTTCTTCCTCATCACTTTCAGATGAAGGCGGCGGGGGCACGTCCTTGTTTACGTTGGGACGAGGTGAGGTAGGTGGTTGTGGACGATCAGATTCTGGCAGGTCAAGGGGAACATTCTGAGCGGGCGAAACCGACTCTGAGACACCAGCTGATGAGTCCTGATTCTCGTCGCCTACAGATACCGCATCACCTTCCTCGTCAATGAGGAAGGGGTCAGGCGTTTCTGCTTCGATGAACACCGTCGGGGGACTGGTGAACATAGGCTCGGAGTGCAGGGATTGCTCAGCATCATCATTGGTGGATACAAGCGGTTCAGGAAGAGATGATGGCTGAAGTTGTTCCTCGGGCATCTCTGGTAAAATATCCACGGAGATGGGGGGAAGGATAGCAGGAGGCTGATGGTCTTCGGTGGTGGTAGAGCTGGTGATGCTGTTAGTATCTACCTCTCGGCGATACTTGGCGTTCCAGGTGCTAGCGGTGCTAGAGGTGCTGTGGATTGAGCTGCGGGACGAAGAAGGGGAAGAATGGGCAACGGCGGTGGCGGCGGCGGCGACGAGGATGTGGTGGGAAGGAAGAGATTGAGTTCGGACTCGTAGAACGTCGTTGGGGTCATGTTTGGTGTGCGTCACGTGGTGGAGTGCCTCATCTAGCCGCAAGAGCTGGCGCTTCACCTTGGTGGCGAACTTGCCAGAGAGTCTGCGCATAGGCGACCGAGTAGGGCTGCCCTCCGTGCCCTCCGTGCCCTCTGTCGCATTTGTCTTCGTCCTCATTTTTGACGGAGAAAGCGAAAATGGCATGATGTCAGAGAGTGTTTGAGTGGGGGGTTACTTGGTGAGTCCAAAGAACTGGATACGGATATGCGGGGCGCTTCTTTTTATACGGGGCAGATGGGGTTCAGTGCTCCGAAGTAATTGTTCCGGAAGGCGGACAAAGGTATCGCCTCGCCGAGAAAGGGCGGCAGAAAGGGGCACATGTCTCGCGTTGTTTTCCAGGCGTCATTGCAGCCACTCTCGTCTGCGCCAGAAGCCGTGATCTAGGCGGCCAGGCATATTCGAGCCTGCCCTTTTGGCCCTCCTCCGCTCAATACTTTCTGTCAATCTCTCAGTGGCCCTCTCCGACTCTCTCCGACATCTACCATGTTTTCTCTTCGCAGCATAATGCTCGGATACTTGTTGGATACTTGACTCATGATCAGTCTCACTGCGTCTAGCTATTCTTATAGATCGAGATCACAACGATGTTACCGATAAAGCTTCGATATCTACTCATGTTTTCTGCATGCCTCAAAGCGATTAGGTCACGGCGCTCTTTCGTATCATCGTTCAGACACATGTCTTTTCCTGAGAAGGCTGAAGCCTTACCTTCCAGCATGCAAGCTGCGGGGTAATAAGCATCTCACCTATGATCAATTTGTTCTGTTTCATAAACATGAACGTGTATCGGCTGAATCAACAATAGGGCGCCTCATACTCCACCGCAAGGCAGCATTCGGGCTGTAGCGGGCACGGCTACTGTGATATTTTTTCCTCATAATGAATGACGAGCGCATCTTTCGCTACGTGCCTGGAGATGGATCCAATAAATCTATGTAGAATGGCTCCGACTATGTCGACTTGCTGCTGCGGTGCTGGTTCTTTTGATACCTGGATATGAAATACCTATGGATACAAGAGATAAGAAGCATCAAGTCTGGCAAAGATATGAATTTGAAAACAAGCGCCGGTGCTCTAGCCGATGCGCGCTTCATTATGGACACTGAATGACGTAGAACCCCGCCGAAAGACAAAAGAGGGCGCCCGCGCAGAGCGGTGCGATGTTAAGTGCGCTGGAGTTTCTGGAATATCTGAAGTTTCACGTTTCACTTTTTTATGCTCATTGTAACCGTCGACTGTAACCGTGTGCCACCATAATCATCCGGCCTTCCGGGGTCGCGGAATGCATCCTGGCGGTCGAGCTTCGAGATAGTACGGGCTTTTTCAATTCTGGGCCCGTCGAGTAGTCATACTAGCATGGATTCAACCTTGAGTTTACATTTCGTAGGTATGGCGTGAGGGCGCCCAGCTTCGACTTCTGTAACCGAGCCTTTGTCTCGTTCTTTTGTAGACGAGATGGATACTATCACCGCAGTATACAGAGCGAATTTCTTGATTATAGAGTCTAACAAGAAAGTTCTGCACGTCTTGTAACTACGGTTGGGATCCAAACTCCCCAATTGATATAAGTATCTCATTTAAAATTGGACTGTCTAGTCACTTCCGTACCCAAGGTTCTACAGTAGCGAACACGTATTGAAGACCTAGTAGCCCAACGATAACACCTCTATCGCACATCCTGGATGTCGAAGCCGAACTTCGGGATTATCTCGGGAATCCATCAAATTCCTTTTTTGGTATTTTTCCTTACAAATGCGGCGCACCTGAAGGTGCATATTTTACCTCCACAGCGATGTAATTTAGGGAAGTATAACGGCTATTAGACAACGGCTGCAAGATTCCTATAGAATGGGCTTCCCTTTAATTATGCACTCTGCGTCGCTCTGCAAATTGATGCCCTGTTGCCCTTCCGACGCAAAGCGTATCCTTTCCGCCGCAAAGGATCTTCTCAGCTTTTCAATATAATAGAACAGTACTGAAGAGGGCGTAGAATTACCCTCCACCTTGAGCTTGCCAGGATGACCTCAGCATTATCTCTAATTCTCGCTATAGTGTTCCCAGTGAGCAAACTCGTTTCCTTGGCGGGCGCTAATTGGGCGCTAAACACATATGATTTTTAGATCGCAGTTTCCTCCCGTTCGGATCACCAAAGTCTCTCAAATAGAAAGGTCTTACATGGTCCTGCGTCTGGGTGGACATACATAGGATGCTATAGGTAATTTGTAATCATCTTCTGATGTCGACGAGGACCTAATATATTTCTTACAGTGATGCAGCAGCTTCTAGAACCCTTTTAGAAACGAGCACTGTTAGTGCTGGTCAGATGACCCCATATCTGTGTACCACTTTCTGTCAGGGTGCAAACAGCTCGGCACTTACTGGCTTGAATTTCGCGGGAGTTGAATATGCAAAGGAATGCTGTGCGGCTATCTTTTATTCAATCGAGCTAATTTTGTTAATCCAATTCTGTAGTTTGTGACTTCAACATCCAAGGAACAGCAAAGAAAGTCAACGAGACTTTCTGCAACTCCCCATGCACAGGCGATTCCTCGTACATCTGTGGAGGCGCGGGGTACGTTAGCTTATATCAGGACAAGGGGCACAATGGGGTGCTACCAACGAACAGAAATAAAGTGGAGAACTGGACGTTTGACGGTTGCTTCAAGTGAGCTACACAGGCATAGTTTCTATTGCCTTTCGCACTGACTTGGCTTGTGCGGATATTAGGGATAACACCAGCGTCAACAAAACTATCAAGCGCACCCTATCTCTGCGAGCTGAAATACCTACCGGCGTCACGATAGAAAAGTGCACATCCCAATGCGCAGCGAAGGGATTCCATATCTCGGGATTGGAATTCGGACAGGAATGTTGTACGTATACCACCGTTATTTTATGTGGCGCATGCAAATATCAGGATTTGTGCTGACCACTCTTCGCTTTACTCTAACATCACAGGGTGCGGTTCAAGCTTCCTTGTGGCTAATACAACAGCGCCGTTGGGAGACTGCTCACAGGCATGTGACGCCAACCATACGGAGCTCTGTGGCGCCGCAAATAGACTGTCTGTCTATACAAGCCCTATATCAACTGTCGGGAAAATGTAAATTCGTTCGACGCGAGAGCGTTATCTAGTAGCAAATGCTCAATGTAACCTGATCGCTACAGTAGTGACCGTATGCAAGGAAAATATATTTGTGCTACGCCATTGTGACTGCAGTTGGGTATCCTCAAGGAGGACCCGGGAAGCTCTTGGCGTTTGGTGTCCGCGAATTTGCGGATTTGAGACCCATATTTCGTCAAATCTGTGTACGTTTTTGTGCGGATTTGAGACCATCTGGGGCCAAATTTTGGTTTATCTGTCCACTTTTATGCGGATTTGAGAGCCAAATGAAGATCAAAAAATGGAGAACAACATCCCGATTAGTACATCTTATCAACCAACTTCAAAGTGTAATATTGTAGTTTGAATTTCAAAATTTATACAGCTGCAGCGCATGCATGGCTCCAGCAGACAAAGATTTACTGCATTCATATTCTCAACACCTGCATATACCTCTATAATGCCTGTTTTTGACAATGAGACCAAGGCAGAACTTCTTCACAAGGCTTCAGAAGGAAGGAGAAGAATCCAATGCACAGAAATCACTTCCTCAGATTATTCTATACAGACAACTCAGGCTGCGCTAAGTAGATGACTCGGACAATAGGTGACTTAGTTCCCAAATGTAATTGACCATGTAATTACCTATTTTATGCAGATTGGGAGGGAACATGATGTATTTTTTGTAATTTATTTTAGCATGTGACCAGAAGCCACTCTGCGCAAACTTGGAGCAGATGGCCTGCATTATCAAATCAATTGTCATTTGCTTATTTGGTCTGTCTAGAGAGACTAGGCCTGCATGTCTTTGTCCACACTTGTGCTACTTCTTCAAATATATACTTATAAGGCGCGGAGACCCAATATATGCGACCCAAATCCCAGCTCAATGTTTGCAGTGACTGCTAGTATGGTAAGCCACAAGTACGCATAGTTTCGACTACTTACTCTGGCGTCTAATGTGTTAAATTCTACTGGAAAGACCTTCCAAGACGCGCAGGCACGCAGCAGATAAAATGAAAATTTTCTTTTTTGAATATCACGTGCTAACCTCTGTCCATTTATGCGGATTTGAGACCAGAACTAGCCAGAAAAGATGCGGATTTGAGAGCGGATTTTCAAAAATTCGCGGACACCAAATACCAGGAGCTTCCCTGGTCCTCCTCAAGGCAAGCTTGTATGGTCATTGATATTGTGTATAAGATACATGGGAGCAACATTGGAGCGGATATAATTGATGTGTGTGCGGTAGCATCGTTCTTGAGCCTTCCTATCGATACTTG
>QFFD01001329.1:0-28556 GCA_003314615.1 Pholiota microspora
ACCCCCGATAACCCATAGCCTGGGGATTCCACCGAGGGGTATGGGTTATGAGAAGTTCGACTGTAGATGGAGAACGCATCTTGCCGCCGAAGTTGAAATGCCTACGCTAGTATTTACATAAAGAGCAGAAAGTCGCCAACTTTGTTGAATCTGGAACCCCATCGCTACTATGCCCCCCAGATCCAGAGCTGAGCGTGCAGCGCGTGCGCCCAGAGTGCACAACGTCTATGTTCCGCCACCGTTGAACCAAGCACTCGACGACGCTTGCAATAAATTCAAGACGGCTATCCTTCCGCGATTTCCCATCCAAGAGCTCAACAATCAGGTACGATTCTACAACTACTGAATGGTACGACGGGCTTCAGGCTGATCAACTCCTTAGGATATTGTTGCCGCCAGCGAAGCGCTTACGGTTTGGGAGAAATCAGAAGAAATTTCCGGTAAATATGTTAGTGACGGGGTACGTTCAAACCTCTGGCTTTTCTTATCACCCCTTATAATGATGCATTAAAGTCGTCAAAAAATCTTGCTGGTGACATGTTGCTCGCCATGGAGTACATCCTAGAATATCCTGAGGCTCCGAACCTCGATATCGTGCCATTGCAGAAGCGCTGCAATGTACTGCAGAAGAAGATATACCAAATTCTTCTCAATGAGCATCTTGATCGTATAGGGTATGCTACTCGAGAACTTTGTTTCATTTTGCTCATTCTATTTTTATTCCAGGAATCCTGATGACTCCACTTCTGTATCCAGCTTGATCGCTGAACTAGAAAACCGTGTTTTAAACGAAGGGTCTCACGAGCTAAAGGTACGTACACGTTCTGACTCGGTGCACATTATGCTAAATTTATATGGACAGTGGTACGAAGAAAACTTCCGAAAAATGCTTGGCCTCCTTGAAGCATTGTTGCGGGTAAGTTCTCTATCGTGCAGCCTAAACTTGAGCTCGCTTTTGATGATGAGTACAGATCGAAACGAATTCTAAAATAGTGTCTACGCTGCGAAAAATAATTGAAGTCGCTTATATTCCCCACTTTGGACACTTGAAGATCGTGAACAAGATACTGGAGGAAACGAATTCTCTTGATGAAACTACAAGATCTATATACACACAGAGACTGTCGAATGCACCCAATCCAAAAACTTTCCCCGAATATTCCAGGGCAGATATTCAGCAGAAGATATCAAATATACAGGCTGCTGCTCAGATTAGAGACTTACCGGTGTGTATACCCTCTATACACCCGTCGTCCGAAACTCAGCCCGTATCAGACAGTTATAACTCTTGCTGATTACTTTGAATCACTGCCAAAAACTAGATACGAAATGGTGGTGAGTAGCGAGCAAGCTTTCTCTTTAAAATACACGGTTTGATTACTTGCTTTTCCAGGCTGGATGCATCAAAACCGGTTTAGAGCAATCTGCTACGGCTATGGAAAAGTCGAATATTCTGGAGCAGCAAGCCCTGGCGAATAGGCTCCATTCTCTGGCCAGGAAAATATTGGTTCTTTCTGGCGAATTCGGAGTTCCTTCAACATATTCATCTAATTCGAAACAAAACATCCAAATTACTTTCCGTGACATATCGCAAGTTAATCGAGCTGCCTACAACAAGCATGCGGATTGCAGGAAATACGACGATCTGATCCTCGACGCACATCCTGCAGAACCCATCCAAACTCTTCTCCTTCGATTTGTAGAAGAAGTCAATCTCAGGAACAGGCATCCATTTTTTCCCATTTCTGGCTTTGATCTCACTGTCACCAAACAGTCTACCCTTGGTAGCCCGGAGATGGAATTGCATGTAGGAAGAAATTGGTTTACTCAGGGAACAGTGGCAGACGCATTGACAGGGTGTACCCTAATTTCATATGTACGCCTTGACGGGAAACCCAACCTGGATGAACAGCAACCGATGTTGCGCGGTCTTTGGCCCCACCAACGCCTTTATCCGACCTCAGCGCCCCCTCCTCCCGCACACTGGATACAAACCCCCAAAGTCGCTGGCCCGTGGAGAGAAATTTCCTCGTTACAATTCATTGGCAATGGTGTGGAATTGACTGCTTACTCGACATATCCTCTTCTCATCGCTCGGACCATGCTTATCCCCCAGAACTTCTCGACGATTACTACATCCTCCATTTTGCTTCGTCGGCCTCGCGTATCCCCCACACTGTTGAAAGAAAAACTCACTTTTCCTCTTACAGTAGACCAAGCTCGATCACTTCTTGGGCGCATGGTATTTTACCAGAGCCAAGATCCATCCGAGCTCTCTACTGGTAGAGAAAAACGCGTGTCTCACAATGCCTTGAAGCGTCGTAAAATGGAAACAGAGCAAGATCCTGTGTACATGGCATTCGTATGGGGACTTGATCCTGACGCAAGAATTATCAAAACAGTTGAATTCTCTAACGGGGCTTCTGGAGAACTTTGCCGGACTTTCAAGTTTGACAACTCTGAGGCACCTCTTCCCGCCTTCTTACAGCCCGATTTTCACCCAGACGACTACCCTCCTCTCCTCAAGGTAGCCACGTTTGATTGGATCGGCTTAGTCGAGTTGCCAACACCAATTTCCACTCCCCAACAAGACGTCGAGGCTCATAGAGAAGAGAAGGAACGAAAGCGCAAGCGCTTCGCCGCCATACTCGCAGCAGCGCCTCCATATTTCGAAATCGGCATCGAGGCCGACTGCACACTTGCTGTTGGTGACCTTGCATACAACGCACCTGGAAGGTCAGGTACACTCACGGTAGAGAACTGCAAACTCGGTATATGGGAAAGCGGTTATCGTGAAATAGATGATGATCTGTTGATTTGGGTGCAGTGGATCAAGCCTGGAACTATCGATTTGACGGCACCAGCCTCAGCTTTCTCTCGACCAGACACGGAAGAACCTACGCCTCTACCTTCTGATATCACTTGGGAGGACAAAGGTTGGGTTTCAACAGATGCGGCCACAACTGTCATCGTTGCCTGTGGGTACTTGAAGGAGAGTGCAATGGAAGCTATCACTGGTCTGAAGCAGTACGACAATTACTTGCAGAGATTAGTGCTTTCTGGATCGGAAGACGGCAGATACCATATTCCTGGTGGTATCTCTACATACACAGGAGGCGACGGTATTTACCGGGTTCAAGTTTCAAAAGACGTCAAAGGGAACGTGGTTGCTGTCCGTGTAACAGGAGATGGGGGCGTGGAAGATGAGGCATGATGCGTTGATGTCCATTAAAGCGTTATTCGTAAATGTACGTACCAATTATACCGTGATTATATTTCCTATTTGCCTCGCCTCTTACGGCTGTCAGAGAGTTCACCAGGTCTAATGGATGTTGTGCCATCTCCGTCATCATCATTCATAATTTGCAAAGCTTTTTGCACAGCTTGCAGTCGAATTCTTTCAGGTACTTTCTCCCAGTACACGTCTTCGCGCTTCCCTGTTACCAGTTCAGCTGTAATTGACGAAATCGCTGTGTTCTGAGAGGATATTCCAGCGCCGTCTAAGCCAGATGTCTGTACCGTTGGATGCTCTGAGAAATATTTGACAAATTCTTGGGCGTGCTGTGGAGCGCTCAGACGGATGTGACACTAAATTGGAGAGAAGTCAGATACGCTGGCATGCTTTTCAAAACAGAATTTGACGCACACTGTCCATACTTTTGGTGTAATCTAGATAATCTATACCGCCACTAGACTTGCTGCTGGACGATAGCACGTCATTGTTCGTCCACGCTTGGTTGAAGAGCTCCCGTAGTGTAGTTTTGTTCGTCTCGGAATGCAAATGTCGGACGAAGACCAGACACCCTGAGGGATACGGTGAAGCCGCGTGAATATGAGGCAATTCGTTGGATTTGGTTTCAAGGGCAGGTTCTACAGTTTCTTGGGGAGTGTGGGCTTCAGGGCGTTTGACGCTGGGTCCCGGTTGGGGTATTGAATGCGCTTCTTCTACATGCCGTCGAGCAACCTGTTCATTATCTTGGAAATCGTTCATTTCTTCGACTAGCTGTTGTCGGAAAATCAAGTATTCAGCCTTCAAATTCTCCCAGAGTTCCTTGCTGATAGTGCGGAATCCAAACTTGACAGCATCTTGGAGCGCTTGATTTGATTCCATACCCTGCGTTTTATTAGATAACATGAGCGTTGGGGTATCCCATGGCCAATTGGTTAGCATCATTTCGACTTCTTGTAGTGTTGAGAGTGTGATGAGTGCAAATCCTTTGTATGTCGGAATTGAATTGGAATGATCCTTATGATGGGGTGGAAAGGCGATATTTTGGATTTTGAAATGCTGATTTGAGGAGGAAGAGAATGAGGACAGTAGAGTGGCAGCGAATTTCAGAGTGCCTGGGAGTGTTCGATATTGGATTGGAATATTTTCCTGGAATCTTATAAGTGCACAATAATGGCTGACTAGAGGAAGACACATACCACATAAATCGTGAGCTTATCCCAGTCGGACTTCCCAAGTTTACTCAAGTCATTATCACCACCCCTCGTTTGTAGCTTGACACGAACTTCATAACCTGTTTGCGTTACATGATCATGTCCATTGGACCAATTCCGCGTCGGTTGGCGACTAAAGGGAGCCTCTTCAGAAGACAGGACTAGACGCACATCAATGACGTCGGTAGCATGGCAGCGCAGAGCTTTGACATAGACTGTCTCAGGATAATGGACAAAAGCTGGCGAAGAAGATGCTTGTTTGAATGTACGAGAGCGTTGAAAGAGGTAAGCTAGAGGAATATCTGCAAAGGTTCAAATCGCGTCATGGAAGTTTGAGATATGATGACGAAAGAGCACACATACAGCCGCGGGATTCATTGATTGTATTGTCAATATCATCTTGGTCTCCATGTTGATTCTCGCCCCGGTCTACATCGAAAGTCCAGTCAATCTTTCGACGGAGGTCTGTATCTGCCCAGATTGCGTAGTCTGAGAGAGAAAGCCAGACCAAAGCGGCCAACTGCTCCAAGTCAGGCTCTTTGGAAGTGGATATAGCCGGTTTGGCAGAAGTCGATGCAGAAGGTTGCGTTGGGCTAGCCTTTACTTTAGTAGTAAAATTTTTCGCTGAAATGCTAGCTTCATTTTGAGCAAGTCCTAGATTCTCATTGGTGAATTGAGCTCATGCCTGAAGCCATAGCGAGCGCGATTTGCGAGTACTCACTGCTTGGCCATTCTTATTACTGTTGGAGGGTAACACGGGCTCTGTTCTCCTCTTTTTGACCGCACGAGGAACGAAGTCAAACGACATTGTTTGAAGCAAGAGTTGCAACTTGTATAAGTTGTGTATAAGAGTATGGCAAGAGTGTACTCGACTCTTTATGGAGTTGAACAATCCCAACAATCCCCACTATAGATGACATTAGCTCACGCGCGGCGTCACACCGTGACACGCACATTTTCTTGAGACAGGGCCTTTGCTGCCTCCACAACGCTTTCTGAGCAATAATTCTAAGCTTTATCTATACCCAAAAGTTTAGAATTTAGAGATCCAGATAATGAGAGAAAGTGAAATTATTCCCTTTTGCCTGCCAAATTAGGGCTCCAACCTTGTATTGAATAGAACTCTCCAACTATAACACCTACATCAGCAAACCCCAGTGCTGCTGTGTAGCCTACAGAGCACCATGCAGTCAACTAGCACACTAGTGGAGGTTCTTATGTTTGTAACACTACATAGAGACATAACATCACAAACCAGTACTATGTAGCACTCTATAGTATTGATTGCTATCTTGCTAGTGCACTGGAATATCCTATTTTGGATTTTAGTTTTCTAATTGAATTATTGATAGAATACCAAATTTGAGGTGTATAGGGTCAAAACATAATAATATTAGATTGGCTACTTATGTACAGGCTGGTATAGTCAATATTAAACTAGAAGTTAACAGAGGAGGTGAGGAAGAGAGGACCGAGGCTGCACTGCAAGTGAACAACAGGAAACAAAAGGTGTACTGGTGTTCTGCCAGTAGTAAGTGCAGAACTAGTCGAGAGTGGATGAAGGTGCATATGTACGAGGGAGGTGGGAAACATGCTGCTGGTGCTGTAGGTGCATAGGCTAGAGAAGTTGGGTACTTGAGGCATGGATGTGAATGCAGAGAGCATAGAAAGTCCATTGGACATGATGCTCCTACTTATCCCCAAGCTTGAGTCTATGGAACAGAGGCAGGTGCTATCTGGCACATCTTAATAGTCAGATATTTTGGCAGCATAGTGCATAGCTTGGTGACAGTGTGGGTCTCAGGGGCTTCAAACAACATAGCTGTCTTTGCTGTGTAGTATATGTGCGGCAGGGATTAATACAGCTAGTATGTGAGGTGAATGTCAATAATTCATGTGGTTAGTACTGAGCACATAGTGGTGGGGTAGGACTTACATATGTGTATGGTGCATATATACTCCTTTAAGCATAAACAATGCTATTGACAATATGTGGCATAAGTGCAGCATGAGTAGAAGCAAAGGATGAGTGTTCTATTCACCCACTTCTATACCTTAATGTCACATAACATTGCTGCCTCTTCATAGACAAGGTTTTGTGCTTGCTGTTGCTGTTGGTGCCTACAAATTCATAGTAATAGAACAAATGGGAGCAAGAGAGTGGTGGGGGTAGGTGGATAAAGGATAGAATTGAGGGAGATGGGAGGTGCTTAGGGGGTGGAAGCCACAGATGACATAGTCTAGGGGCAATGTCAATTTTACAACCTTGGCAGAAAAAAAGTTGTACCTCAATAAAACTTATGAGTCAAAGAAGAACTATGAGAATAGAATATACCTTGGGTGAATGTGGCTTTTTGTCAATGGTGGCCTGACTTATAGCATTCAGTTCTCAAGGTCAGTAAAGAAGAAGTGTAATGATAATGGTAGTTTTAATATTCAAGTTCAAGCTCAAGTTCAACTAGATGGCAAAGATCAAATGTTCATGTGCGTGTGCCATCTGATCTTGCACTACTACAACTATTAAGTTCATTCAAAAGTCCAAGATTAGGCTTATATATAATAATATAGTGCTATATAATTCAATTGTGAATTACTATGTGCTAGTCGAGACTAGCCAAGTCTAAGAAATTAGCACAGTACTAGCCGCTACTTGAAGCCAAAATCTGGTTTTGCTAATGTATGAATATGAGTTATATAGATTTAAAATTTAAATTTCAAATGAATTTGTAAGACTAGATTTTTTATTTTTGTTTTTGTTCATGAGACAGATCTCTGAGACTAGCACTTTAGCATGTTAATAGGCTATTAAGAAAAATTCTACTCTTACAGAATTGTGAAGAAATTATTATAAAGAAACTTTGCTCTATAACAAAAGGTATGGATTGTAATTTCTAAGGTTCTCTATTTAATACACTAGTTTCTGATCTAGAAAACTGGCATATTTCCAGAGAAAATAGAGAATATATATAGTTAAAATTACATAAATAGACACATATTTATTATATTTAGATATGTGCAAAATTTGAAGTAGACCAGACAAAAACTGACTGAGCTATATTTGTTTTTCTCTCTATTGAATTATATATAGCTATACTATTGCATACAATTAGATATCAAGGCAAATGTACCAGACTTGATAATAAATGAATATACCTTAAAAACAAGCACCTTGAGCTAGGTCTATCATAGCAGAACTTAACCTCAGTACAAAATATTTTGTAGCTAGAACATGTATAATAGTGCTCAATAGAAGTAGGAAGGCATTTGGTGCCTTGGTTTATATTGGATTATTCTGAACAGACTGTCCAAGAGGCCCTGATACACCCAAAAAGCTCATTAAAAACAATGAAGAAGAAGATAAATATATTAAAAAAACTATCTAAGTTACAAGAACACTGTCTACTGCAAATCCACCTTACCAACTCTTGCATCTAAATTAATCTATGCCAAATGTCTCCAAGTTATCCTGCTGTTACATTGCTATGACACTGCAAGCTTCATAAGTCAAAGATTATTTGTTAGTTTATATTCAAAATATAAAGGAAAGGGAGAATATAAGTCTTGAGGTAGAATAAATGCTAAGAGACAGAGCAAAAGCAAAGATACAAAATGAGATATCTATGCTATTTAATATGGTCTCTATATGCTAGGGATGCATATAAGCTGCACTTATAGAAATTCTTACATAGATTCAATATCTATGTTATAATGAAGTGAAAAAAAAACTATAAGCAAGAAGAAAGTGGTCAAATAGTAGAAGATAGTAGAGACTCAAGAGTAAAGAACAAGTCTGCAAGATTGTGTGACTTGCTGAGAGTATTGCCAAACCTAGCATGCAATAGCTCCAGCATCTCAGAAAAGCTATTGTTGTCAATTTTTCATATTTGAGTAATAAGTTAAGTGTGAGTGGAAAGAAAGATAGATGAAATTTGAAAAATATATTTGTATTATACATACTGGCCAAAAATTTTGTATCAGACTTGAGCTGTGGCTCAAGTCTGACTCTAAACTTGAGACTCAAGAAAACCTTCACTCCAGGTTAAGTGTACTGCAAGTTTCAAACTCAAATAAGGCAGAATTAAGTATATTTATTTTTGCCCTATCTAACCATTTAGCTGTATAGCATAGAAGCTACTAGTAATGACTTAATAAGGCAATTGTGTAATGATGTGTATAGTATTCCTGCAGCTTAGCTCAACTTGGCTTAGGTGGCTGATAGACAGAGTTGGCTTAATAAACAAGCCAAAGTAGTGTAATATTAGCTTGCTATGATAGCTTTAGCTTTGCTTATAGCTAAACTATTAGCTCAATACTATATATAGTATATTGGTAATTACAAGGATTATTGTATAACAAGAATTTGAGAATATGCCTCTACATCTTTTGAAATAGCAATTTCTTTGAGCATGAGTGCTTCAATTTTAGCCAATTCCTTATTCTTACTTATTCCTATAGTAAAATTAAGCTCTTACTCTTGATTAAGTGCAAACTTGAGCATCTGCAAAACCTCTATCAATTAGTGTCTTATACAGTTTCAGTATGCTATAGTTGTCTCTTTTGCTAATAAAAATACACACTTGCAAGGTACAGATGAGCCTTGTATAGATAGATAATCAAGTGCAGCCTTGAATACTCAAGGGAAATGAAGTTGGTATTCCTAGATGTCTTACTTTTAGAAAAGATAAAAACTTAAAGGAAAGTATAACTTATCTGCCAATACAATATGCTACTAAATCCTTGAAAAGAATCAAAAAGATACTCCTTAACTTTGTCTTTAAGTGTGCATATTCTACTCAGAGATTGTGTAGTAAACCAGAGGATATTATCTGTAGATACTGTGAATGCAATATATGATTGCTCTTATAGATGTCATTGAGCTGGAGTTAATAGTAAGATAATGTATTTTTAATTCAAGTTAGTACCTTTGTTATATATTGACTTCTTTGCATTATATTTTCTGAGCTATCCAAAAATAATTCAAGTTTGTCTCACTGCAAAATAAGACCTAGGACTTATCTTAGAAATAAATAAGGCTTTCATATTATGGGCTTTGTCCAAGTGATTTGCTGTATAATAGTGCAACTTTATTACTAGATTGAGGACTATAAAATAATAAGCAGAGTCAAAATAGTCTTGTAGTGGAAATAAGTACTTATACATTGCCATAATATAAGCAAGTACAAAATTAATATGTTTACTGTAATCATTAAGCTTATCAAGTCCCTGTTGAATAATTTCTTCAGATTCTAGATTATTCTTTTGCAGGTGTTTCCATTGGTAAATTATAGCCTCAAAGAATGGAATCAAAGACCATTGTATCTTAATATCACAGAGCAATTGGTAATCTTGCCCATATATTGCTTTAACAATTTCTGAGAAATATTGTCGGCATAAAGGAAATAAATAGATTTAAACAATCTAAGCTTATTTTTTTGAAGTATTACTATATTCAAAAGGAACTCACAAAACAAATAAGTGCTTGGAGGAATACAATTGGATCCTTGTTGAGGTTATTCCATAATATCAGAATATCATAATTTGGCTGTCTCTCTACAAATTTCATACATATGATAGTAGAAATTACAGTCTTACATGCAAAATTGGCAATATAGGGAAAACATCTACAAGATAATTATAGATTAGCAGAAATATTTATATAATATATTCTTATCTACTAGATCTATATATCTGATTCTTTATTCAAGAGAATCAAATAATATTTGATATTTGCAAAGCTCTTAGAAGAGTGTATATATAAATATATTATTATTAGATACATTGTCTATTGTGATCTATCCAATTTGTATCATAGAATATCTATTATATAGGCTTGGAATTATAGAAATCTAAGTTCCATACCTTGGGAGTCATTTGGACATAATCTAATATAAATAAAAAAGTATATGATATGTGTATACTAGTATAGTGACCTAGAACTTGCTGGAATTCCACAAAGTCTGTTCAAAGTTTTAAGGCATATTTAGGGCCTTCTAGAGTTTGTATTAGTATGTCTATCAAAAAATAAAATCAGCAAGGAACTTTAGAAGTAATTCAATATGAATCAAAATTTACTATTATCTCCTCTTCAAGTCTATTAAGATAATGGTCCCATATCTCTATTATATACTCTTACATTTTGGTAGTATATAGAATATTCTTGTTCTGGAGATCTTAGAGTATAAGAAAGACTCAGTGAAGGTCAGGAATTTCAAATGTTATTGAGAAACTAAAAATAGATTAATCAAAAACTCCAAGTCATATATAGAATTATATATCAATATTATATATCTGGTTATCTGCTACAATAAATATTGCCAATGAGTCCACAAATGCTTTAGGTGGGAATATTTCACATGAGATAGATGTTTGACTCTCCCAATCCTAATTAACACCTTCTTACTGGCCTCAATAATTAGAAATAGGGTTCTTTACTAAAGCAGCAGTAATTGTAATATTTTTCTTCTTGCAAGCATTTAGCCACTGTTTAATATAATTCTCTATCAAATAAATTTGTCAAATAGTAGTTCCAGTCTTTGCACTAAATATAGCAACTTTGGATGGAAGGCTAGACACATTTAGATGGCTAAAAATACCCAAAGATGAGTGTTTAATATATCAGATATTTTTGGATACTCTAGAATTGACCAAATAATATTAATTTATATGCAGAAAAAGCAGTGTAGTTAGTTATCTTTCTTTTGGAAGAATGGCCAAACATCCTTGGCAATAGATATATTACTAACCATCTATCAGATAGTCTTCAAATATAGGCTGTAATTCTTGTTTGTTGCTAGAGTAAAATGATATTATTACTGTGATTCAGATTTTTGGGTATCTCCTAAGTTAGGCTTTAGGTTATGCCAAAAGAGCAAAGTTTGGTAGGCCAGAAATAGTAGCCATTGTCATTATAGACTATAGTATTCTGCCTGTCCTTGTTTGCCAATTATGTATTACTTAAGGAGCTTTTCTGTAGTATTAACAATAGCTATATACAAAGATAATGCAAAATGCTAGACTTGGACAAAATAGTATAGTATACTATATATACAAAAGACAAGCTTATTGTAATTTGCAGCTGTGATATTGTCCAAGCAGAATATTGTTTAACTGCTTTTATAGTGAGTCTAGCATATTATAATGCACATATATTGTAAATGCATTAGTCTTTCACAAGACCAATAATATTGGTGGCTGCCACTAATCTTAGTTTATTGCTTTATGCTTGATACATTACAAACAGTATGTATTATCTTATTGCTTGCTCATTATAGTTACATTTTTTCACTATCCAAATTATAGTATATCTAGAATTAGCAAATAATCATTTTACCTATACAAGATAACTCAAAAATTGCTATCTATATAATGTATATAGTACATAATTAATAAATCAAAACATACACAAAGTTGCAATATATTGTTAATATAGAATAATAAAATCTACTTACTGCTATTTGGGACTTAGACTTGGAATTAGACATGCTATATAATACCTTCAATTTCCTAATGCACAAGAACTATGCATGGGGAACTGGAGTGGATTCTGAGTAAAAACATACAGTGAGTACATTGCATAAAAGTAGGCTATACCTTAGACTCACATACAGTTGCAGACAATCAAACACATCCAATTTTATATCTTAGAAATGCAACTTTTTCAAAAAAAAACTAATAACAGATTCGAAATCAGATGGTCAAATAGAGCCTAAAAATGGTGTTTTCATAAAATTCCCATGTGTTTTCACTGCTGCCATGATTTTGGGAGGGGAAATTGGAACTTTTGATCAGTAGTCAGGGTCGCAGATCATATCAGTTGTTATTAGATGTATTTAGAATAGCATTAATTGACATTATTGCCTACTAAAAGACTTGCCAATGCTGCTATTGCTTGCGCACTGCCCAGGCAGCTGCATAACCTGTCAAACTAAGGCGATACCCACTCATAAAATGCCAAGAATGATTGATGAAATGGCATATGACTTATGTTGGACAAGCCTCAAGATATTGCTTGACAGCATCCTTGGTATTTTGAAAAGTTTTCTTCTCGACTTTATGGTAACAGTATTTGCACCATTTCCAATACTATTGAATGTCAAAGTTAAGCACAATAAATAAGTGAATAAAATAATCAATGTGCCATTTCAATTGGGTTTAATTCACAATGGAATTTTGGCAAGAAAATGCACTTATGACCACAATCTTTGATAAAGGTCTCGAGCATTGAGGGCTGATTCTTGAAATCATCTTACTGGCTGAGGAGATGAGCAAGGCAGCAATTTTGATTGTCAATTGGGCACATGGGAGAGCATTTAGCATGGAGATTTTGGACATTGAATCCTCATTCTTCGAGAACGTACTTTGATCCTTTCAGTCGACTGTCTGGAAGTGTCATTTTCTGTTCTTTCTGTGGTATTCTGCTACAGGGTTTGTTTGTGGAATCACAGTGTCGCATTGGATCCTCTGTTTCCCTCTATCTGACTTGTTCATATCAAATGCTCTGAGGGCATCAGGTGGTAAAGAAACATGAGCCAAAGATTGATCAAAGACAAAGAGTGACTGCTTCCTGGGATGTGCAGCCTCAAAAATCTGGATAGCATCTTCTATTTGCTTGAGCAACTGCTCATAGTCCTACCATGCATCACCTTCTGATCCAGAATATATAATCTTTGTAGAATCCTGTACTACTTGTCCATCTGCATTGACAAGAATCAGGCACCCTGTTTCTGGGTTGATGAATGCCAAGACATGAATTAAGCGCCCGCGTCCCTTTTTCCATAGTGGCTATTCACCCTTCCACAACCAAAGATTTTGAGCCTTGTCATTACCATGGAAGGAGCTTTTATTATGGAAATTTGGACTAATTTCATGCTCTCCAGGATTAAGTATTGGCTCAATGTGCTTTAATTTGGGGCCTTCATAATGAACCATGCAAGCCTCGAATTTAGCCATAAGTGGAAGAAAGATTTCCTGATGGTAATTGACGATATCTGGTCACTCGTGTCCATCCATATAAACACCTTTCCTGTATTGCATATATTGCCACCCAAGTTTAATAAGCCAATGACAAGCTGTGTGTGTCCTAATAGGCTTCTTAGGCATGATTCCCAGTTTCGGAAGAATTTCGGTGGTGACGGCAATCTGAAGCCTTTTAGGAGTGACCTTTCCTGTTGGCAAGCTTTGCAAATAATCGACAACTTGCTTTTTGACTAGCTCATCTGAAAGCAAGCTCCGGACATTTCTAAGACCTCCATGGTGCTCCTTTGGCAGCTGCTCAAAAAGTTGGTAATGCTGTGCAAGTGCGCAAACCCTGCATGAAAACCAGATGCCATTGCGTTCATACTACTGCACTGCTATCTCCAAGCTGGCCTCATGGCATGATTGTCCTTTGATTTGCAGAGTCGTAAAATTACAGATGATCATGAGCTTGTTGATTTCTGAGAGTGCCAGCTTCTTTGTGTTCTTCTTGAGATCAACTTTGATTTGCACTCGAAGAGTGGCCTAGTCTTTGATTTCAATAGGATTGCTGCTAATATCTTCCTCCAGTTCCTCCTCCCAAGTTTCTGCTTCCTGTGGGCTTGGCAGTGGCCGAGATTCCTCATCAGAGAGTTCATTGTCTGATGAATTATTGACTGGCACATGCTCTGTCAATTCAGACGCCAGAACAGAAGGTGCTATAGAGATATCGTGGCCCAGAGCCAGATGATTATCAGCAGGTGCTTCATCTGGCATATCAATGATCTTGATAGGGTCATCTGACTCCTCCTTGCTGGATAACCTGCCTGTAGTTGTGTCATTGGATGAAATGCTCCGGTCTGAGACTTGTCAAACTTGAGGAATTGTAGTAGAGCTACCCGAGGCTTACTGAGGGCCTCCAAAAAATGCATCCAATCAAGTCTGGCCTGCAAATGCCTTGGCATATCACTGCCTTGTGTGCACAGATTTAGACATAATGTCTGGGCCCTTCATGTACATAGTGGGACATGCTATTGAATTATTGGTAAATAATGTAGAGTATTTTATATGCTGTGTATTCTCTTACATTTTTTTGTTTTCCGAAACTTGGGTAGAATCCAATCCTTATCTACAGCATCGTCATCAACCCTACAAGCCAGATCTGCTAGCCGGCACCCAAGTTCTTTACTGCACAACCCTTTCCACTCAGCATCCAAATCAGACTCCAGTTCTGAATCCTCCTTGTCAGTATCTTCATGCTCGCTGCTTGTATGGTCTTTAGCATTCTGCAGAATGGGCTCGTAATTATTTTCCTGGCTGTCATTATCCAGGTCAGGTGGATTGGATTCAATAATAGGTTCAAGAGGTGGATTAGAGTGAGTGGGCTGATTTTTTAAGCCAGAAATGTTTCTTTTTTTCTTAGGAGGGCGACCTTTTGGTAGTATATTGGAGATTTTTTTGAAGGGAAACAGAGAAATAGAATTTCTTGATTTTGTACCTCCGAACTCATTTTATTAAAAGCTATCTAAAAACAAAATTTTCGAAATTTTAGCAGTTTTTTTTTCACTGCCGCCATGATTTTTGATGATTTTTTTCCTCAAAGTCAAAATAAAAAAAAACCGCTCATACAAACCATTAGTATAGATCCATTTCTACATATTACATGTGTTTTTACAATAATTAGAAATTTATTGTTGTCTCCATAAGTGATGGTACAAATTGGATGTGTTTGATTGTCTGCAACTGTACCTCATGCTGCAAAGAATACTAAGGATAAATAGACTTTATTGAAACTCATGCATTATTAAAAACAAGAATGTACTCACATATAGAAAACAAT
Organism: Pholiota microspora; assembly: GCA_003314615.1. Classification (NCBI taxonomy): domain Eukaryota; kingdom Fungi; phylum Basidiomycota; class Agaricomycetes; order Agaricales; family Strophariaceae; genus Pholiota; species Pholiota microspora. The sequence goes on from QFFD01001329.1 coordinate 15,236, forward strand.
ATATAGACTATATAATAATAGCATAGTATCTATCTAACCTAGTGCAGTCTAATATAATGGATTTCTGGAAGATAGAGCTTTATTTTTGGTAAACTTGAATAAGAGGCTAAGCTAGTAAAAAAAGCAATATATATTGGATCAGATAAACTCACAAGGATATATACAAGTTGTTTACAACTCTTTATTCTCTATAGACATTTCTAAAGCCCTTGATGCCCCTTGAATGCATAATAAATTGTGGAAATAGTAGAAAAACCTTAATTGTTCTGATTTAGAATAGCTATTAACTTAGCTAGTTCATAGCCACCATCAAGCTGCTTGATAGTAAAGCAAAAGCTAATTGGGTAGCAAAATTATAGCATTAGCTTGGCTTAGCTAGTTTAGCCAAATTGAGCAGGAGCTATGGAAATATTGAATGCATAGTCCAAAACAGGCAATATAGGTAATGTTTTTGCAGGAACCCTAATAATACTAATATAGGTTGCATACTGAATAGTCCCATTTTGGAGTAATATAGGTGTTTCAAAATTTGTTTTATTTGGTCCAAATTTAGGTATTTTTGGTATTTGACTAGAAAATTTTGCCTAATATAGGTATTTTTTATTTCTATTCTTAAATATATATATATAATAGCAAAAAAAAATTCTTAAATTCTCTGGGGACTCTAATATATTTATCTATTGTAGATCCAAAGTCAATGTCAAAGTACATAAAATTAATTGCTATAGGTAGAGATTTAGATTAAGGAAGCACAAAGCAGAAGAGAATACATTGTAAGGGAAAATTAAATCTACTATTTATATTATCAGAGGTACCTTAGCCACTTGTACTATTCACTATGTTTTTGAGTATCTATAAAATATTGTATAATTAAAAAAAAACTAGAGCATATAGACTATAGAACTATAGTTACTGATACATGTTTTGTATTTACATCAGCAAACCCTAGAAATGCTCCCTAGTTTCATAAGCACTATATAGTAAACTAGTACACTAGCAAAGAGTTTTATATTTGTAACACTTTATAGCATTCTATATTATTTACATAGAACTTTATAGCATTTTATTTCAATTGCATAGTACTATAAAGTACTTTGAAGTCATTATTGATAATTTTTTAAGTTTCCTTATCCAGAATCAACTATTTTGAATTAACACTCAATAATCATAGTAAATTGTTAATAATATTGACTATATAGTGTTTATATACATAGGTATCTGATATCTAATACATCTATACTATATAAATATAGCCAAACCAACTATGCTATAAAGCATAATACCCCTATTTGTAATAAAATAGATCAAATTGTGTAATATTAGGTAGGTCAGTTTTTACTATTGGCAATATATTATTGATCTTTGCATTAAACCTGACAGAAAAGACAAGGTGAGTATTATATTTATAAGCAGATATCAGTAAACTTATTTGTCTTGACTAGAAGTCCAAATCCCAAGTATGCAACCCTATATATAATATAGAAGGTAGAACACAGTATAGAGGACATCTGAAGAATTGGTGAGTTGACAATGAATAGGGCTGAGGGAAAGACAAGGTAACAAACAGACAGCAGACAAATAGCAGATAGAATGGAGAGTAATAGTAAAAGGAAGAAAAGAAGGAGCAGTATAGGAGTATAACTACAATAGACCAGAAATTGTGTCCACTAAAGCCAGGATAGTTAAGCTCAAGCTCATTAAAAGGCTGAATGTTAGTAAGATAGTATATAAAGTATTAAGTAGATTGAGCACTATAATGTAGTGACTATGAATTCAGTCAGTACAGAAGAGCATACTATTTGTTGTCCAATCTAGTACCTTCACAAATGTGTAATTTGCTAATGCACAAGCATCATTAACTATAAAATATAGACACTAGCACTATTAAAACACATGTCTTAACTATTGAAAAGGTGGCATAAGCTCCTGTATAGTAAATATATATGTAGGTTTGAATGTGTAGTGGATATACCTAGGGCAGCAGTAGCTTGGCACCAATAGGTGGAGATATCTACAATGTAAAACTCTACCTCCTAGTGCTTTCTTCTAAGATTGCGAATTAGTGTTTATTAATAAATATACCTACCTACCATCCCCTTGAGATTGTATAGGCTACTTTTTTCTTTCTTTTGTATTTTTATAGCTAGATATGATATATATAAGTGCCAAATGTAATCTACCTACTTGAAACCATTATTGGGCTCTTCAGAGGATGTCTTATTAGTTGTGATCCAGTCTGGATTGTTTGCTAAATCCCCTTTTGACAAAGTGCTATGCTAATATATTACCAGACCTTATTATGTAATATATACAACTGTCAAAATTCAGATTGTGACATCTTTATTACTTAGTTCAATATGTATAGGATGCCTTGGGAAACCCTTAGTAGTCCTCTCATATCCACTCCCAAGCTCTGAGCCTCAACTATATAATATTGTATAGTATGCTTTGGAAAACCCTTAATATTTTAACTGTGTATCTTATGCTCTATTTTGGATAACCTTAAGCAGGCATCTAATCCTTTCTCTAAAGGCTCAATGTAGAACATAATACTGGTATATATACATGTATTAAGTACCCATATCATTACATCTATAGATATTGTCTCTATGTGTTGAAAGTAGCTAAATCAAATGATGCCAAATAATATTATACTCACTAGTTTCTAAATCTACATCTATACTTTCTCCATCTTCTACTATTCTTTAAAGTCCTGCTTATTTCTTTCTATATTCAAATGCCCCATATTGCTGTTCTTAAACAACAGAAGGCTATTATTGACAATCCTAAACAAGTTATTACTGCTGTTCTTTTAGCAATCAAAATCACTTCTCAAAGGACCAGCACCAAAACCAAGCTCCTTCCCAATGCAGACATTCTCATTGTATAAGCTCTCTATATGTCTTTCTCTCTAATATGATCTCATGTATTTACCAGTTCACATCAGCATAGAAATATTGGACACCTCACAGTGCAGGTATTCAATAAATCTGGGATGTTTGCGAGTAGCCTCCACTTCACTCTTGATGGCAAGTACATGTCCTTCTGCTAGTTTTAATCCAATGCTTGTTATAGGTTTCAATAGGTGGTAAGAGCTTGGAGGGATAGGACTTTTATAGAGCAAGAAAGTACTTATATTTTCCTAGAGTAAATCCTCTTTTCTATGCTTTATAAATCTCTTAACTATGATTTATATTCCAGCTCTAGGGATTAGAACTATATATTACTTACACTTTTTTGCTCAAACCATGTAGTTGCCCAATATTTACAATATCATAATAGTTACGGACTCTCTTACATCTCTAGTGCCCTCTGCCTCTTTATTTCTTTAATAGAACCCCAATGTAGCATATCATTAACTGTAAGCAAGCAACACCACTGCCACCAATTCTCTTTGCTCAGGCAACAAAGGTAGATAGTAATAAGAAGGCAAAGATAGCATAAAGAGTTGTACTGTCTCTCCTCCCTTTCTCTCTCCTCTGCGACAGCAACAGTAATAGTAATAGCAATGACAATAGCAATGGCAGCAATAATGAGGTGAGGGAGTGAGTATGGCAAGGGGCAAGAGAGCAAGGGTAGCAAGGAGCAGCAAGTGTGAGGGCAGGTAGGCAGCAAGATAAGGGGGGAGGGAGTATGTGTTTCTCCTCTATTCTCTCTCTTCCTGAAATAGCAATGAGAAGATGAGAGAGTAGGGGCAGCAAGCATGATGGGCATGAAGGTGGCAAGAAACAGTAGGCACAAGGATGGTAAAGAATAGTGAGTGCAAGAGCAGCAAGGGAGTGGCAAACACAAGGACAGATAGCAAGACAAGGGAAGAGAGTGTATATGTCCTTCTTCCTCTTTTCTCTCTCTTCCTACTAGTAACAATGAGGGGAGGGTGTATGGAGCATGAGATGAGGGGAGGAAGGAGCTTCTTTCTTTCTCTTTATGCTCCCTCTCTCCCTTCTCCTTTTATTTTCTCACAGGTGACAGCAGTAGTAAGAGCAAGGTAGGCTTCCTCCCTCTCTTTTATTATGCAACAGTGATTAATGATAAAGGCAAGAGAGATTTCTCTCTTCTTAGGCAATAAAGGCAGATAGCAATGATAAGGTGTTTGGAAATTGTAGTAGCAAGTTGTAGCTAGTACTATGCTTTCAAATATATGGTTCTTTGTGTAAAGTAGAACAAATAGCAGTTATATGTTCATACAGACTCAAAAAATATACAGGGAATATTTACAGGTGCTGCAAATGTAGGTGCTCGGTAGGTAAAGTTATAATTAGTATAGAATCTTACATGAATATCCTGTGTTCTGTGAGCATTATCTGACTTTTACTCTAAACTAACTTAATCTTTGTGTAATGTATATGCTTTTAAAGCTATAAATAATTGGGACTGATCTATGTATATTGGAAAACATTAGCACTGCCCTCTGACTTGTCAAAATGCAGTCTACATACTGTGGCATAGCTGTGTATAAGAAAATTGTAGCATATTGTAGTTGCAGAGTATATGTATTACTATGCCTTCAAATATACAATGTCTTGCATATAGTAGAACATATAACAAGTGGGTTTACATAAGTCCAAAATCTTTGAAAAGAGTATTTATAGGTATTACAAATGAAAGTGCTTGGTAAATGAAGCTATAATTGGTATGGAATCTGACATGAATTACCTGCAGGGGGACGGATGGCTCAGGTGGCACCATCGTCTGTTCCCCGGTGGAGGGTTGGCGTGCTCGCACATTCAATCCCTGCCAGTTGCATGGATAAAACACTTTAGACACCATGTGACATTTCAACGCCCTCGGAATTCACCGTATTGATTTGCTGTGCTGGTAGGCGGACTACGTCTCTGCCGAAAAGCCTGGCCTAGGCCGGGTTAGCTGACCAACACATACTGGTGCTTATGGTAGGTGGACTACGTCTCTGCCGAAAAGCTGGGCCTAGGCCTTTGCTAACACAACCAACACCCAATCGCATAATGATGTTACTGCCAATTGAATCTCTCTAGTCGCTAAAAATGGTGGCTATGCCAGTGAGGATAGCTGGGAGTTGGGTTGCGTGGGGGAGACAAGATAAAAGTCCTAGAAAGAGGTGAATCCGGGATTTATGACCCTTCAGGGGAATCTAGGTGTGGCTGCATGAGCACGTCCCAGGCTGGTCCCAAGTCGGCTAAAGCCGCCCCCTCTCATGCTTCTCTAACGAATGGTGTTACCAACTAAATCAAAGAGTGGAAGGAGAAAATAGGTCTACGAGATGGCTAAAGCCGACCCTAGAGGGGTGTTGCCGAAGTACCGTGTGACACTCTGTGGACAAGCAATACTCGCTATAGCAATAGGATAAGTGTAGATACTTACCTTCTGGGATTTGATATGCTTAGTATATATTGAAGCTAGGTGTCCTGCCGGTAAAAACCATACCGTGTGGAAGCAGTGACTATGTGTAACAAATACGGGATGAAACGTCAACCAGGTATGAATTATGGACACTTAAGTAGTATAGTTAGGTCACGCCATAGTATAAACCCTGCGGGTATCACATGTGTAATTACAAATATGACCCAAAGAAAGGTTTGTGACCCCTCCGGGGTCACGGCCAAGTTCATCATCATCATTATCATGAATTACCTGCATTTAAAGAGCATCATCTGACTTTTATTCTAAACTAACCTAATCTTTGTGCAATGTACATGCTTCTAAAGCTGTAGTTAATTGGGGCTAATATATAGATATACGAGTTCAGAAAGATACAGTACTCAAATGATATATGTATTTGTATATCAGATATAAATGGTATCTGTATAATACAGAGGCACTACATCTAGTCTATCAATGCTCTCTGGACTAGAAGGCAAACTCATTTATAGTATAGCAATTTTTGACATCTTTGGGATTTACCATTGCATAGTACATCAACTCTTTTGCCCAGCATACTGTTGAAGAAAGCTTGCTAACAATTTCAGAGATGCTCTAGTATTCTAGGCTTATGCCTTTAAGTGAGTAGATTTTGTTGTGATAGTAGTTAACTTGTGTATAAAACTTGCTCAATTTGATAATTTGTTCCATGATCTGATCCTTGTTTCAGTTTTCAAGGAAGGTGAAACACATAATAGTAACTATCAGGAAAAATCATAGTAATTATAGACTATCTTTAATATCTTCCAGAGTTACGTATATGCTCTAAAAGACATGCAGAGACAAAAAGCTACAAAGACTTGTAAGATTACTATGGATGCTAATAACTTGGATTACTCTCTGATACTTTGAGGTAAATTAATAACACTCTGGAGAGTCTTCCAAAGTAATTTAATAAATTTGATTTTGATGGAAAATATTTTTAAAGTCTTTTAATGGCTTTGTAAGTGTTTTTTGATGCTCTGTAATTATTATTTGATGCTTTTTAATGCTTTTGATATCTTTTAATGTCTCTAAAAGTATATTGTATGTCTTTTTGAGTCTCATTGTGTATCTGAGATCAGTTCTAATACAACTATAGACTCTTTGCAAGTATCAATTATTTTTTATTATATCTTACATGTTTTTTATACTACTTTTAGTTTCTTTATATTTGGTTGGAAAGAAATTTAGGTTATTCCAAGGTGAATTTTAGAAATTTTTATAATAGTATTTGATTGCTTTGATTATAGTACTCAATTTAACAAAGCATACTATATTAGACCTAGAGCATAATAATAGGATTCTAGAAATCATTGAAATTATTATAAAAGTATCAAATAAATGTCTAAGAGTGCAATTATTGTATTAGAGGAATAACTCAGAGTTATAGAAATAAAATGTAAGTATTTATTTAAAAATAGTAGAATCAGATGTGATATATGCTTTAGGTCCTTTTTCAACCTCCCTTTTGAAGTCATAATAGACTCACTGAATATAATTCTTCTACATAATAACAGGATTTACTGCTATATTAGACTCTACATCCTTAGTCAAAGTAGTAACTAAGGGTCTAGACATTATTGCTAAGCCTAATTGAATATTCTACTAAGTATCTGTCTACATTTTAGATTTTTTCTTTCTTCTATAACTCCTTCTGTGATTTTTGTTTACAGAATCTTATGTACTAGAGTCTACAAATGCTGATTCTTTTCTTTTCTAGCCTAAGTCTTTAAATAATATTGCAATACAAATGAGTTTGCTGGATAAACTAGTACTATACTATAGATCAGTTTGTGCTAGCTACACCAATAATCCTAAAGCAAAGCTGTTCCTTGATCATCTATTCAATGCCTGGTTTATTTGCTGGAGGTTCAAGCTCCAAGGTTACAGTGGAAAAAAAGAACAGCTATTCTGTGCTGAGGAAAGAAAGCAGCATATAAGTCTCCTCCCATAATATAGTGTATATTAGTGTACTCACAGCTATATAGTGGATTATAGAAAATCTATAAAGTACTGTAGCCATAGCTCCTGAAGGGCTGGTTTACCAACCCTGTTATTGGCAGATAAGTATCTAAGAGGTGTACATTGGAGTGTTAGCAAAGGTATAGCTATGTCCTTTGCTTATGCTGGTCCAACTAATGTGGTTCTGGTTTTTTGAGCAGAAATTCCACTAAAGGTACAAGTGCTGAGCAGTGTTGAAGTATATACACCATGGTCTCTCAGTCCTGCCTATCATTTCCATTTTTATATATTCTTTCTTTTCCTGGACCTGAACTATCCTCCCCATACCTAGCACACCATTGCAACTAGTTCCGTTATCCTCTGTAATACTTATACTACCAAGTTTCTGTAGGATATACACTCATATCATGTCTGACCTTTGAGGTATGTCTTTCTATTATATATTACTACTTTCTACCATATTGACTACCTTACATCTACTAGCTTTACTTTATCTTTCAGGTAGTCTACTTATTATATGATCTGTCACTCACATCGTGTCTGACCTTTGAGCTTTACTTTGTCTTTCAAGCAGCCTTAACCTTAACCCCTAAACCTCAACTTCAACCTCAACCCTAGCCCAAGAAGGTCAGACATCTGAGTGCCATGCAGAAAGTCCATAGTAGTATCTATCCTAATGTCTCTCTGTCTGTACCAAATCATTTTTGAGCATTGAAATTAAGCTATCAATAGATACTTAGTCTAACTATAGCTATGGGTAGACTAAGGGAAGAAAAAACATTTGGCCTATACTACCAATGATGCACCACCTATGGAGGCTAAGGTCAGTTGGGATAATGAGTAATATAGAAAAGTTCAGAAAGTATGCCTCCAGGAAGGTCATTTATTCAAGAAGTTGATATGGCAGAAATTAAATTTCCTAAGGTAATCCTCTAAGTTGATACTGATTCTTCACTTATATGTCCACCAATAATATTGTACCCTTGTAGAACTAAAGCAATCCATAGCAGAACCTATAGGCCACAGTTGTAGCCATTTGTTTGGATAGCTCTTATCAGCAAGACAGTAAGTAGCCCTGTGCAGAGTGACTATATACAGCATATACTCACCATAATAGGCCTTGCAGCCTAGCTGCCTAGGGGCACTGCTACTATGTAATGTTTGTTGCGCTCTGCTAGCTTGAGCAACTAACATGCAAAAACTAATAGATTCTGATGGGAAGTATTTTAGAAGGCATGCATATGTAGATAGTAGAAATGCTATACCTAGATATACCTCTCCTATGTATATTGCTCTGCCAGGCTATCAAATAGATGCATTTGACCACTATATAAATAAATAACTGCTAAAACCCAGTAGCATTCTGATGGTCTATGAATGGGAATAATCCAAGTATTCTTACACCAGAATTCTGTATAGCAAATGTTCCTTTATAAGTCTGAGTCTAATGCTCTATAGCAAACCCTATTCAGATTGTGTATTGAGAAGATAGCACACTGACTAGCCATAGCACTATACTGAGGGTCTTAAGAAAAAAGCATTTAGAGCAAAGAGAATAGCCTATTAATATAGGTGTTATTTAGTAGAGCTTATATAGACCAAGATCAAAGGCATTGAAAAAGGAGCCTGGTGTTATAGATGAGCTTTGATTGATAAAGTGATGGAGGGTTGCATCGGCAGAGGCATGCTAAAATATAAAAGTAAGGAATTGGCTTGGGATGCACTTTATATACTTACTGGCTATATCTATTTAAAATCAATTTTGTTTTCAGAATATTCAGTAGAGTGGGTGTCCTCACTATCATAGATATTTTCATCCTAGAAATATTCTGCAATAATAACTATATTCTTACCATGGAAAAAGAGGGCAGAATCTTCAAATATATTCACAAATAGCCTATCCTCTTCATGATTGTCCAACTCAGTAGTATAGTCTGGTGATACTGCCTCTATATCTGGGACTATGAGGCTAATCCAGTGTGGGTCAGGAGCTGGGCTACTAGTTAATTTCAAGGCAACTTGAAGAGCATCTTGAATGTGTAAGTCAAATCATATAGCAGAGGCCAGGGAGCTAGACTATCTGGATTTGAGGTGTAATAGTTGATTTTGATAGTTGGAAAGATGGACTCAAAATGCCATGCCTATAGTTTGTTTAGCATACTGAGCCATTACATAGAATACAAAGCTCCTATTCATATGAAGGCACTCTAATAGCTAGCTCAGCTGCTTCTAGCTCTCAATAGAACCACGAGCAGATATTATCTGATTTCTGTCTAATTCAGCACTGCTCCTCAAGACAATGATCCAGTTTGACTATAGCCTGTATACCAGTCCAAACATGAGTATTGTCTAGTCATGGCTAGCTTGCTTTCTCTATTGGGCTAATTTATACATTTTCTATAAGGCTTAATTTGTTATAAAGATCAACTAATTTTATTGGGAGCCGAAGAGGTAGGGGTATGTTTTAGGAAGAATTATATATATCTTTAAGCTTAGAATAGTATATGTTGAATTTTCTGATAGCAGTTAGTAGAGCAGGGGCCCTCTTTGAGATTGCCTTTTGAGTCTTGTTAGAGTAAACACGAATATGCTCAGTCAACAGTAAGGAATCGACTCTATTCCTATAGCTACCTGTTAGAGTAAACACAAATATGCTACGGGAATAATATAAGTGATCTGAATAAGATGGGAAAAATATACGGGGGAACTCACCTCAGTCAACGGTAAGGAATCGACTGAGGGAGCCCCACAACTACAGCGAGTACTTATATGAGAAGAAAAAAAAGAAAATAAAGAATGAACATAATAGTGGACAACAGCAATCAATGATCGCAAGTCCTTTTATGGCAGATGCCAAGGGCGTCTGCTTGTGTAGCGCACAAGGGCGCCTTTTCATTGACGCGAGACTCAGCTATCGAGTCCCTTGTCCAACACTCCTCTGACTCGCTAGTCTGAGGATCGCATGATGAGTGGATCATCCGGCTCGCAGAGCCTAAGCGCCGCACAGTGCTTCCAATGCGCTACTCTTCCAAGCGGCTTTGTGAGCATGTCAGCAAAGTTGTCGCTGCTCCCGATCCATTCCAACTTAATCTGCCCCTCGTCCACCCTGTCCCTGATGTAGTGCTCGCAAACGTCGATGTGCTTCACCTTCGCAGCTCCAGTCTGATTGCTGGCAATCTTTATGGCAGCCTGATTGTCGCACTTGAGGATTACTGGTCGTGCTTGAGGCTGTCCGAGTTCTGAGAGTGACGAGTACATCCAGTCTAACTGCTGAGCAGCGCGTGTCAATGCCATGTACTCGGCCTCAGACGTGGACAAAGCAACAGTTGGCTGATACTTCAATCCCCATGCTGTCGGACCTCCTGCTTGGATGAATACATGACCGGAGATGGAATAGCGTTTGTCGATATTGGCCGCAAAATCAGCATCGACATAACCTATGGGAGTGAAGTTGTTGTACCCGGGTCTGCCGTATCGAAGCTTGAAGTGAGATGTCACCTTGAGATATTGGAAGACATGAACCAGAGCACGCCAGTGAGCAGGTCCAGGATTATCAGCGAAACGTGAGAGGACGGCCATTGCAAGGGATAGGTCGAGACAGGTTGTCATTTGGAGGAACATAACTGTTCTGAGACCCTCGCGGTATGGCTTATCCACTATGAATAGACAATCTTCGTCCGTGAAAGGACAGTCCAAAGTGCTAAGGACGAGGCCAGGGGGAAATGGAGTATATTTGGGAGTACATTCCTCGAAGCCGAATCGTTTGAGTGCCCTGAGAATAAAGGCCGTCTGGGAGATTTCCATGTACTTCAAATCGCAATTGCGATTGATACCAAGGCCAATGACATTCCAAAGCTCACCCAAATCTTTGAGTTTGAATTTCTCCCCCAATTCTCTGACTGCTATTGTCCGCTCCTCCTCCGAGGTGCTCATGCCTGAGAGATCATCAGTGCATGTGCAAGTGATTGTCGTATGACCATTTATCGAGCGAATATGCACTGACTGGTCAGCCTGGGATTGGTAATATCCCAAACCCTTCATCATGTCGTCGAGAGTCTTGGCCCAGTTGTGTGCACCATCGACAGTCCCATAGAGGCTCTTCTCAAGAACACAGACAATGTTCCGGGCGCACGCCCGTTGTTCTGCAGCATCGAGTTCTGGGTCATCCAAGCCCAAGTCTAACTCTGTCCTCGCTGCTCTGCGTGCCTTCTCATCCTCGCTCAACTCATCCTCCTTCCCTAGATCCTCTATTGTCACCTTCCTCATCTTTTCCTGCTCCTCCGCTTCCTGCCTTGCTGCATCATCAACAACTGGCACCTGATTATGGTCCTGGCCATCTGCGTTGTAGTCAGGTGTATCAATGACATTGTGAATTTCTCCTCCGGTGGGGACATATGCGACAACCTCGTAGACTGGTCCATCTGGGTTCGGGATTTGAAATGTGCCAGCACTGGTGTAGTTGTCAAGAGATAGTACTTCGAAGCCTTCAGCCTGATCCATGAGGCATCAGACCTGGTTCACTGCATTGAGGTAAGCACTTGTGTAGTCAGCCTGCCAGGTGATCATGTCAAGGACAACGGCAACTGTCAGAGTCAATCGCAGGGACTCGTAGCGCACAACAGCTGCGCGGCTCTCCCAAAAGTGAACGCCTGGCACTTGAGAGTAACCCTTCGCAACCAGCCTTGCCTTTCGCTTCTCCAACTTTCCATCTGCATCGAGCTTTACTGCGTAAGTCCATCCCGACTTCATCACCTTTGCCCCTTTCGGCCTCGCTGCCAACTTCCACACCCCCATCTCCTTCATCATCACCATCTCCGCAACCATGGGACCCATCCACAGGTCCATGCGCTTGCAGGCTTTGCTATAGCTTCCCGGAACCCAATGTTCATCATCACCTCGAGCAATGCAAGCTAAGTTCCTCTCAGGGTCAACATAGGTGGCTGGCGAGCCTGCAAGTCTTCCTGACTGACGAGACGCAGGGGGATAAATTATGCGAGGTCTTGGTGTGGGAGCAGGTGCGGGAGCGGGGTCAGGAAGTGGTTCTGGGATTGGTTGCTGCAATGCTATCGCTGGGCTAAAGCATTCTTCAATGTCCTCATCATCTATCGGTATATTAATAGATGCCTAGGAGTCTGCGGTGATGGGCGGCTGTTTATCTATAAATAGGATATCCACGTCTCTGCCTCTATCTTCCTCATCCGTTGTCCTATGTGCCATTCCTTCCTCAAAAACCACGTCGCGCGATGCAAACACCCGACCTATCGACCTGTCCAGTACGTGATAGATACCTCTCCCAGCATAACCCATCAGCACGCCCTTGATAGAGCGCTCAGCAAGTTTTCCATCATTGATCTGGTCGGGGATTTTCGCATAGGTGATGCATCCGAAAGGGCGTATGTGAGAGACATCTGGTTTTTTTCTATGCCAGCGCTCAAATGGAGTCGTTTCGGGGTTTCTTTTGGTAGGGAGCATGTTTCTGACTTCAACAGCAGTAGCAGCTGCCTCCGCCCAGTAAGTTCCAGGAAGTCGAGCATCGTGTAGCATGCTACGAGTAAGGTCGAGGATAGTACGATTCATTCGCTCCGCAACACCATTGGAGGCCAAGGAGTAGGTAGCCGTGAATTCATGTTTGATTCCATGACTATGTGCATACTCCTTCCATAGGACATTCTTGAATTCGCGACCATTATCTGTCCGTATGAAAATTAATTTACGGCCTGTACAATTCTCCGCTCGCCTCCGGTAGATATCGAGACACTGAATTGTTGTTTCCATCTCCTTATCTGCAAGGAAGAAAGTTTCGGCATTGGAGGATGCGCCATCAACAAGAAGCATCATAAAACGCTTCCCACCAGGTGTCATCTTGGACGCAGGTCCCCACAGATCCACGTAAACTCGCTCCAGGACCTCTGCCTCAACTTCAACCACTGAGTCAAATGGACGACGAGACTGCTTTCCAAATATGCAGTCCTCACATCGC
>QFFD01001334.1:0-14667 GCA_003314615.1 Pholiota microspora
GTGTTTCCCGTTCTGGTCATTGCTCTCGACGTCCTTTGCATTGATTTCTATGAAGCACAGTAGCTTCATTTGCAAAAATTCTGTGTTATGATATGCATTATTGTATTTAAATGACAAAACCAAGCAAACTGGAGTAAAGCTCATATTAGCGGGTGTGGAATCTAGGTACAGATCTTGGACTTCACCAGACAAAATACTACGGGAATCACAATGGTACAGCTTCTACAACGATAAATAGTACATGCAAAAAATGATGGTTGCTAAAACAGACAGATTCCAAAAACAAGCAGAGCATAGTATCACAAAACCAACAAAGGACACTAGCTCTCGGATGTTCTAATCTTCCTCACTTTCTTTGTCTTGCTCTAAAGCCACTCGCAATATGGAAAGGTGAATTTGATTTGACTCTTCCGCAGTTCAGAGTATACGGTCCGCTGGGTTCGATACACGCGAGTGCATCGCGCCCTTCCCAAGATAAAGGCAGGAAAGTATAAGAGGTCCAGAGGATTGGATGATCCAGTCAAGTCCTCCACCAAATCGAGATGATCGCTACCACAAATGCTTCAGTCAGACGATCAAGAATAAACACCTAGGATGGACGTACTACAACTCAGATGGGCTGGCGATTGGATGCGAGGAGTTGCCTACATATGAAGACGTATCATAGCTCGACTAAGAGGGGGTGTACGCCTCGGTAGACACGCTTTCGAAAGAGTAGGTACTGAGCATGTTGGCAAGAATTTGGATATATACTCAGAATGTAGACTAATATGGAACAGCCGTGAACCATGCTATTTGTGAGTGGAGTGAAGTGTAGTACGTTGGAGCGAAGCTGGCTCTCCAGTCGAGGTGGTGTTTGTATGAGGACTATAGATGCAATTATTCGAATTCAAACAATTTAGGCCCTTATATGCATTTTCAGAACCTTTCAGAGCTCCCCATATATTTCGGAAATGATTTTCATTCACGTTCTACGACATAAGTTAACCAAGAGTACACCTCAAACAATCTACGAACAATGCCGATCGTTCACCACACCTACATACCAGTGCACCACGAGTAAGTCTGTAACAAATAGAACAATAATCTGGTCCTCGCAGGCAGTGTGCAAGCCACCAGAGCACACAGCTGCCACCGTCCTGCTGGGTGGAACAATGAACTGGACGGGGAAGAAAACCAATTTCTACGAAAAATCGACAGATACCTTCACGTCTCGATGCTGATTGACGTTCATTGTCCAAGACAAAGACAACAGTAGTATGATCGCAGATGTTACTGCGAATTCCATGCGGGCGCCTGAGAAAGAGTCATGATCGAACCTTGTGAACAAGAGGTGATTAGTGTGAGGTACGCAGAGGGGCGAAGCAAAGATCGATCAATCATCAATCATCCAGAGGAAAAATCATCTATCATCTAAATCAAAATACGGATCTACGAGATAGAATGACCATACTCGTATATGACCCTAGTCATCCTTCTTAACCCCTGATATCTCTGATGAACGATCAGATAAGGAGCATGAAGCTGACGCGGTCGGGGTAGATCGCCCATAAAAAGGACGGTCGGTTGATATACAGGGTATATGCCGTAGGTGTTCGAGAACAACGTATGTCATCAAAAGGGAAAACGCACCTCTGCGATCCCAAGACGAGACAGCAATGCATCACCTACGACCCATTCCCACCGCCTCTCTCATCCTCATCTAGATGTTCAGGAAAACTCTGCATCCTCGGTGAGATCGCGTCGAACGGTCCCGTGATACGCTAGCGCTGGCGAGCCGTTTTTACTTTGAATAGTATCGTTAGTCATGGCATACATGAATGCCAGGGAGGTACCAGTGGGGATCTCGAGATGGTGAATCAACGCCTGCAGTCAACAATGTAGTTCAACGTACGAAATCGTAGTCGCCTGGAGGGCGCGGGATGTATGCGGCTATGATTCCCAGAACTGGAGAGTAGTTGAAGCTCACCGAGTCTAATAACAAGTGTAAGTAATGCGTACCTAGAGAGCCCAAGCGCCCGTGAGCGCCCATACCCCCCTCCTTCTCGCGCACTTTCTCTCAAGGAATGTTCCTTCATCCTGCCTTCTCCTTGAGACTCCTCCTCTTTGCATATATGTCGAGTCCATTGAGATTGACGTGTCCTGGAAGGCCGCTGATACATGGAACGTTAGCGTAGGGTATGAGTGTAGTTGCTTACACTTTACTCGAAAGAATGCGGAGATACCGGGTGTACATGTAGGGCTGAATAATACCGAGGTGTAGGCAAACGGGGTATGGGTATTGGTGAACGTGGCAGCGGGTATCGAGGGAGCGAGATGAGACTGGACAGAGGATGCAGGGTGCTGAAAGTCAATACTTGGAGCTGAATAGTCAGGAATATGATGACGCTCACGACGGTGGATGGTGGAGGATGTGGACGGGGGACGGTGGGGGTGTACGAAGCAAATGGCTGGCGACAGCGGTGAGACGGGCGGCGGTCAATGAGATGTCGAAATGCCTTCAAATAAAATTTAAGAGGGAGCCATTAGCATAAACTGGGTGCCGGACGGTGTCCCTACAACGAAAATAGGACAGTGAAGGGCGTGAAGGAAGTACGGAACATACCTGTCGGAGTGCGCCGCGATGTGGAGAACGTCTGCGAAGATATCGGAGATGCTGTAGAGAGATCAATAGGCATGCAGTTGAATGGTAAAAGGAATGCAGTATAGAAAGGGTGGGGATGTATACAGGCGTGCGCATAGAGAATCGCAACATTGCTCTAATCATGCCTAACCAGAACGTGGCATGTAGCAAATCGAGAATATTGGCCCCGCATAATCCAATACCTCTTATAAGAGGCATGGATCTAGAGCAAGGCTGAATGGGTTACACGATGTGTGCTGGGTTAGCTTGCAGAGTCTGCAACAATGAACGGTCAAAAGGAAAGAGGGATAACGGCGATACCCGGATTACATCACAACGGTTCGCACGGGCTATTTTTTTCTTGTTGCTCTCTTTCAGTTCCTATGTAGCACATTCACTTGGGTAATATCTCAAAAAATTATCAGTATGTTTATTCTAAGCTATGTAGTACATTCAGAATCAACATTTCGAATAAATGCTCTATAAATCAAAGGAAAATACAGGAACCACAAAGCAAAGACCGATATCAATGCTGTATACCCTAGATCAGTATAAAAACCCAAAATGCTCTTCTGATTCTTCATGCCCAGGTTGGGCCCCTGGTGGCAAAGAAGTTATTTAGGGTTGAAGTCAGTCACTGAAGAAGCTTCTGGAGTACCCAGACCATGGGGCGTTAAAAATTGTCTATCATGGCAATTAATGATAGATTCAGAGTCGTATAAAAACTCGAGCTCACTCGGTGATTGATAAACCAATCCCCGCAACAATTGTAGGGGCTCTGGGACCCTCCTCGCAATTTCTCTAAGCGGGATCTAGTAGGCAATTACATCGTGTCAGACATTTAGCTGTGCATGCGAAGGAGAAAGGAGGCTCGTACATCATATACTCAGAACGCAGATAGTTACTTCCAGTCGACGCTCGCAGCATAGAAGGGATGTTTCGAAAGACAATGTGAGGGCTTAATACCAATTCGGAGGGGAATGGATGAGATGTTGGCGTAGTCTGCTCCTAAACCGCGCTTCTCTCTTTATACGACTGCTATCGCGTAGCCTTTGTTCACAGACACATACCGTACCAACAATGAAACGGAGGGAACCTTCAAACCCAGCCAAAGACAAACACAATGTACCTCAACCACATGATATTGTCAACTATATACATACTGTACTTGCATGTGTAAAAGGATGCCATAAACAGAGCCGCAAACTGGTGGAGAACATGAGTATGCTCCGAGGTGCATGGACCTCATCAATTACCACCTCAACATCAGCATTGTTCGTGAATCGTCAGCCCACAAGCGCATCGATAGAAAGGCCTCATGTCCCCAGTAAGCAAACCACTTTGCGTGTTCGATTACTCGTGAAGCTGAGGCAATGCATGACATCCCCAACTCTAAGCGGCTTAAGAGTTCCATGGTGAGTACTGATGCCGCATTCTTCCTACAGAAGCGACCAAAAGCCAACACAATAGGACACAGCCCAGACTTTGGAAGTACGAGGTCAAAGCTGGTCATAGAAAGAGGGCATACCCAGAAAATGATCAAAATAATCAGGAGAAGGCGCATTACATGGAATGAAAGCAGAAAAGCATCACCGCGGAAGATTCGCGGCCCCAGTACAACATCTATTTCGTTCGTTCTATTACCCGTAGCGCGTAGATTATGCATACTAATGCATGGACAGCTCCCAACGGGAAATACGTACTTGGATGTGTACTCGGGGCCACGTTGTCTTTCTGCGGGTTGAGCTAGCGGAATAGGTTAGATCCAACTCGAAAGTTGAGGCGCAGCTACTGAGACAGCACCCAAACGAAGGCGTGCATTGAGCACGCACGTAGAAGGTCAATCCAGGTAGGTACAAGCACGTTGTGAGTTAGCGAGCGCTTGAGCGCTGCGGTACGTGAGGCAACTGGAGAAACACGTCCCCAAGCAGACGCTCTACTAATTTGAGCACACCTAATGTCCACTGAATGCAGTGTCTAACAAACACCCACCCGCCCGTGCTTGATTCACCTATGCAACAAGTTTGAAATAAACACATAAGTACGAACTCATTCGCAAAAGCAAACATGATGTCAATGAGGTCAAGCTCACGCGGACCTGATTCCTTATTGAGTTTCTCCAGCCATCCGCCCTTCGATGAGAGATAAACGAGCCATATTTCGTCGAGGAAGGAATTCCCGTAAGCATTGCGGGGCTGGTGCCAGTTCAGAGGTGAAGGAAGGTCATCGATGAGTAGACAAGCCGGGCGCTGAACTGTGAAAGGAGTAAGACGACGAATGTGGGCGGACAACTTGCATACGTACCTTGAAATCACGATGCTCCTCCGCATCGTCCCTCGACGATGCAGACAGGTGCTCGCCAACGCAGCCGTCTTCTCTTACATTCGTTTCTATCCACTGGGTCAACACGGAGCAGGACGGAATAGTGGGAGACGGCCGCGACAGTCTAAGGTCAAACGCATCCAATGATGACCAGAGCTCGCGACAGTGAGAAGCATGCCTCCAAGGTAGATAGATCAGAAGATAAGAGCAAAAAAGCAGCTAGAGCACAAGAAACACATACATTAAATCGTCGACAGGCACGAGAAGCTCATTTGCATACGTTGTCCATCCTCGTGCAATACACACCATCGCGAAAGCTTTATTCCCCTATTCCTACCATCCTCTACTATATGTTACATCCCATCAAGATGTGTGTCATATGTACTAGCAGCGCCGATGATGATCGTATCCCATCGAATGCATGCGACTCTATAAGCAGATAGCCAGTACCACTTCGAGGTTTGATCGATGTATCGCACAAGTCACGAAGTTCGTGATAAAAAACAGTTGGGGTAGATCGGAGGTTGAACTGACATATTCATGCACTCGAGAAACGTACACCAGGATCCTGGCGATCGTACGGAGTGAGTACGAGGCTTATTGTGCAAGCCAGGGGTGTCTGATCCGTGGAGAGTTATGTCAATGAGGTGGATTTTAGGGAGGTATGTCTTTGGGGAAGCCGGCTTAGTCGACTTATCCCAGTGTAGACGTAGCCAGCATTGTACACACAGGCCATAAGACTCGCTAGGAAATTGGAATGGACATGGACGAGAGAGAGCAACATCGGCGATACCCGGGTTATGAACTCGTGAGATATTCTCACACCCCCTGAATTGTTCTTTTCACATTTTGTCCCTTTTTTCTGTCCCTTTCCTCCCTAGGTCGTTCCCGCTGAGCGCTGACTAGACTCTAATGAACACAATACGACTAATTTCTGAGCCGCGTTATCAGTCCGACCTCCCAATAGCTCAGGTTCTTAGATGACGACAGGTTGGTGGGCTTACCAGCGTTCAACATCTGGGTGAGTCCAGTATTAAGCGCCAAGCGCTGACCCATATAAGGTAATAAGATACACCTGATTGTCTACCAATTGTGTTACGACGTTTCTTGGATAAGACCGTTTCTTTGGAGTGGCGTTACATGTATATATCACTTATAAGGCGCGATTTTGACAACGGAAAGTAACCCCATCGTTTGTTAAAGCCTAATCCCTTCCACTGTCACGGCGCCACCTTATACTACGCCACTTGTCCAAACATGACGACGGAAGCTGAAGCATTTATCGACAAATTGCCCAACGAGCTTCTTTGTGCGATTATCAAGGAGGCTATTATTGGTGATCAAGAGGAATACTGCTTGAATTCTAACCTCGACAAGGCGGTAGAACATGCATTTCCTCCAGTACACGACCTCGCTACACTGTCCAGCATCACTCTTGTATGTGACCAATGGAATCAATGTCTTCTTTCGCTATCGGAGATATGGGCCACCGCGATAAGAGTAGATCACGATAGTCTTGCCAGGACCAAGATGATTGTTGAACGCGCTCGCAACCAAACTTGGCGGATTCAATCCTCCGGCCTATATCCACTGGGAGATCAAGAAACTGTTATGCTGTCTGATACGTGGATGTATATCTTTGAAAACATGGAAAGTTGGGGTAGCTTCTCACTCGAAGCCGAGAGCCCTGAAAAAGACAGCGAGAAGATTCTTGACAAGTATCTACGTCGTCCTGCCCCTCAATTGACGGCTTTTGCATTGAAAAATCTGGACTATCCACAAATCGACGCGCACCTACAGTGGATTCTTCCGGAAGACATGTTTTCCGGATCTCACAAACTCAAGATTTTCATCATCAGAAACGTCATCCTTCCGCTAAGTTTCAAATTTGATATATGGATGGGACTCACAGTCCTGAAAGTGGAGTATGATAATCCTCGCTGCGTGCCGTCCATAAATGCTCCAAAGTGGTTGGAAATTCTCCGCAATATGAAACAACTACAAATTCTAGAGATTTGTGGGTTCAAGGAATTCGATCAGCTTTCGAATCTCGATCTCTTACAAATAGAAGATGTCTCCCTAAACTACCTTTCACATTTGAGCTTGGAGACGTTCGATGACAAAACGGTTCTGTGCGATCTTTTTTCCAAGCTTGTCCTACCGGCCACTTGTACAATGGTTATCATCTTCAAGTACAACAGACACATCGCGCCCCCACCACCATCAAACGTCTTTGAGGGACTGAAGATTGGGCTTGAACGGCATTCAAAGTCCCTTAGGTCTTACTACAGTCAACATAAAGACTCTTGGACTACGCTACACCTCGCACTCGTTTCTGAGAATGGGAAAGCTTTTACGATCATGGTCACCGGTGAGAATTCGAACAAATCAATTCCCGTTGTAGAGCACCTTCGTATCAGACTATGTCCCTGCTGTCCTTCGGATGTAGTTGGAATTGAGACCGTCCCGATCCCCACGACTCTGATTAATCTTGAAGATATTCCGCAAACGGTCGATCTGGAGGACGATATATCTTCTCTTATACCGGCTTTCGAATATCTATCCCCCAAGCGACTGAAGATCTGCTTGTGGCAGGTTATCACCGTGAAAAACATTGTTCCACTCTGGCGTCTTTTCTCCAGCTGCGTGGATACTGAAATATGCTTTTTCAGTCTAGTTGATCCTGTCTTGCTCAGGATGCTGAGGTTGAAGCGGAATATGTTCGACAAGAGCAGTTACCTACTTCCCAAGATGCAGAAGTTTGATTTTCTCATGGAAGTGGAGCAGAAAAAGGTGTTGCTACCTTACGTGACGGAGTTTCTCGACTGGCGACGTTCAATCGGAAAACCGCCCAAGCACCCTTACTATGAAGGGAAGAAATTCCGAATTCGATGATACGGCTTGTGCATGTTAATGGCCACGTCTTACTCTAATGTTCGTCTGAGCATTGTGTATTCCTCATAGTTACACGCTTTTCTGCAGTCAATCTGTTTGTATGTAGCACCTCAAGACATAGTATTTCCAATTATTTGGTTTACAAACCGTGTACGAGTAAATAAAAAATTGAATTGAATAGAGACCCAATGTGCGAATGTTCATATGTTTCATTACCTGTGGAGACCATGCATATAGATATATAAACAGATCGACAGCTCCCAATGAGAAAGGAGTACAGAGATGTGTACTAAGGATGTCAATGAGGTCAAGCTCTCGCGGACCTGATTACCTCAAGATTATTCGTATATCTGCGCTCGCCGTCAAGGCAACAGAGGTGCCTCCAACGAGCGGGATGAACAGATTCAATTAGACATCATGCCCGCTGTGACGACATTCTCATCGTGCCTGGAATGATATAGTACGCAACAGGGAAGGGAGTATGAAACTGAGGAATAGCCGCCCGCATACCTCGAAGCGTAATAAACGAGGCACATATCATTGAAGAAAGATTTTCGCAAGCATTGCACGGCTGATGCCAGTGCAAAGGGGAAGAGAACCCATCGATAAGTATCCAAGCAGGGTTCTAAACAACAGCAACATGTCAGCTAGAATATCAGGTCATTCCGGAACGAAGGGGTTGATGCACACCTGGACAATGTTCGTGCACCGTTCAACCTCACTGCCTTATCCCACCCTCCCATACTCACTTCGGAAACCCGCCAGGAGTGTCTTCCTACCTATAGACGTCCTCGGATGAAACTGGTTTGCGCAGCTTCTGTTACGCGCAATCGGGCAGGCAACAAATGCAGAGGCCAGAGATTGAGTGCTGAAAGTGTGCGTGATGGGGTTAGGGACGATGTGTACACTGCAATTTGAAACGGTGTCTGCAATTCGTATCCGTACAGGTCTGGTGAGCAATGATGCACAGCTATCGAATATGTATGGCCCAGTGAATAGAGTATACAACGACTGTGGGCGGGCAATTTGTATGCGTACCTGGAAAGAACGATGCCCTCCAGTTTGCCTTCATTCTGTGACATCTAGATGGCTCACCCTAGCGCATACAACCCTCCTCAACGCAAACAGGTGCTCGTCCATCTATTCGTCTTCTCTTACATTCGTTTCTATCCACTGAAGCAACACGGAGCCGAACGGTGTAGCTGGACACGGTCGCGATAGGTCCAAGTTAACCAATAACAGCGAGAGCTAGCGACTGTAGAGCCCTCAGGGTAGCTACAACGGAACATCAGAGACAGAAAGCAGTACAAGAACAAAATACCCATACCTTGCTTGTTAATGAATAGCCGAGTTCATGGACGTAAACACGCCCCATCCTCGATGTCGAAGTCGCACGGGTGTGAATAGACAAACGAGTGAGAACGGTTGAATAATGGCTGCTTACGCATATGTGAGCTGCTGGAGGGTACGGCGAGATCTACGCGGTCGCTGGGAGAGTGAGGGAGATGCGTGGGGAGTGGTGACAAGCGCTTAGGGTAAGAAGGGCTGTAGCACCTCGTTTCTCAGACTGTCCTCCAAGGTCCTCCTCCAATGCCTTACCGCTTGATGATAGGTGGTGGTGAACTTGCTTGATTGCTTCTTCATTCATGTCCGGAATCCGTACAAAACATCTCTTATCTATCCGCTGTAATTACTTCCTGTGTATTCTAGCGCCCCAAAAGCAAGAGGCTGAGTTGTAAGTTTGCGTCAAGTTTCAACTTCGAAAACATGGCGCATAACAATGGGTATTGACAGAAAATGGAGCAAAACAGGTTCACCCTGAGGCTTACGTCCTGTATTCGAACAATGACTATTGCAGTCACGCTCGGACCAGCGCACGCCATTGCGCACGCCGATATTGTCTCGTATGTTTGCACGTACGGACAGTAGTGATCCGGTCATCTTACGATAACGGAACTACATCTTGACAGATGGGCTAGGCCCAACTGAAGAATGGCCATAGTTCGATAATGTGAAGAATTGCAACGTGAGGGGCTCGAACGAGCGACCGCGCTGGCACTAAATACTTCAGTCCCATCAACCCCGTTTAACCAGTGGACCATGGGGGCCCAGTTCTTAAGTTTGATAGTATTGTCCAAGGCTATTTTTGGCCTCACGGTTGTATCCACTCCTTACTTTACCTCCTGTTTTGACGACTGCAATGTTTTACACCCATAATTAAGATTGGCTATACGGGGAACCTACTCGGGGAACTTGAGATTGTGCCCGTCAATGTATTGAATACTAACAGTATGATGAGGTGCCATATTCACCGATATATAGAAATTGTAAATGCATACATGCTGCCAAACGACGTACTACTTGTAGGTATACCACCCACAAGTTGACATACTCGACAAGCTTACACGTAACCAAGGGCTTCAATGTAGCGTATCTCACCCTCTCATAAATATGTTGTTTATTGTTTACTTCTACATGACCAAATATGATTTCTTACAAGTCTGTGGTACGATAAGCTTGTCCAGCACAGCAAAAAGCACATCCCACTCTCCAACCGTCTTCACCGCGAAAGAAAGAAGCTGAGGTAAATGCACAGGTTCCGGAACGAAGTAAGGCTCAGACAAAGGGTCATCGCTAAACCCAAATATCTCCAGATATTCGAGTTTTGGCGTACATCTTAGCATTCGCAAACAGTTCCGCACAGAAAATGGCATCCCATTCGGAGAGTGCGGAAACTGGAACAGGGACAACACTCGAAGGTTTCTCCACATCGCAAATTGGAAAGTGGAAGGGAGGCCGACGTTCCTGAGGACGAAGACTCACATTTTTGCCGTCCCTTGGAATAGATCTTCCGGAAGTACGTACGCCTGACTTCCTTCCGGGACACTGAAGTCATCGGAAAGGCGCGTGTTCTTCAGCGTAAATGCCACTAGCTGCGGGGCAGGTAGAACAAGACGGTCCTTCAGAATATCCCATGTATCAGTCTTTGCGAGTTCCGTCTGAATTGCGAATGAGCCCCAACGATGCATGTTATCGAGGACATAGCCCCAAGTAGGTGAATTCAGGTTCTGAACACCTTCAAATTTCCACGAACATCCACTAAACGATTGGATCACGAGTGGCAGGCCCCTTGAATGTTCCACAAGCATTTGGGCCTTTGCCAGTGTATCCCGGTCCACGTTAATGCCACCTGCACACACTCTCCCATTTGCAAGGAGACATTCCCGCCATCTTCTGCAAACTCGAAGTACACTGGATATATCTTTGCTGCTGCAACCCGGCGGAAAAGAAAAAGACACGGTGATGTCTCTCTCTGGTGCTTCATTAACAAATTTCTGAGCTCTGGCATCGGCGTACGCATTGTCGTAGTTGCTGTAATCCGCGATTACTGGAGACACTGTTGCAGTGACCGCTTTGACTAGAATTTGAGAGAGGACCTCGTTTGGTATTGCATCGAACGGCTTGTAACAGACCGAAATATTTCGTTTGAATAAAAGGGAGATGGAGTGAATGCTCGGGAGTGGCATGGATAAGTTTGAGTCTACTTCGTTTCAAAAAGTCTGGCTTTTATATGATTAGAAAATACGCCACTCTGTGGAACACATTGCTTATTTGAGCGAATTTGGGCCCTGCATTGCGGTAAGTGCTTAGAAATATATTACAAATTTCAGCCTCTGGTACGACAGACCATAAGCGCCACTTATCAGTAATTAGTGAGAACTACACAGATATATATGTAGACAACAATGAGACACATTTGTAGGCGCGCCCGCCTCTGCCTTTATACACTCCCGTGCCCTCCCTCCTCTGTCATGTTCCATTCGACATCCACATTATCGCCTGTACTCATGCGTGGGTATTCTCCCATCATCTATCAAGGACCACTCACCTTTGCTCCCCTCAACAATGGCCCCTCCTCATAGATGCCGTCTCCCTTCAACTGGAACTAGATTGTCCCGCGAGTTCGAGCTGTTGCAACAATACAAACGCTAACGACAGGGTCTGTTGCCGTTGCTTGCGCGTAAAGGACAGGCGACAAGCGCTGGGAGTGCATGTTGTCTGCAAATAAGAAGAGAACATGGGCTTGAGTCGCTAACACCCATAACCTCTGCCCACATCGCCCTTCGCCAATATGAAGTCACTGAATGTCGCTGTCAGCCTTCATGACCTCCTGTTGATGCCGAGACAAGCCTGTACACTTTCCCCTCCTACTCTCCTCTCACCGCCATCAATCCTGCTTGCTTCGTCGCACGTAGTATGTATTCACTATCTGGATTCTGGACATGCAGTCAACACGTCTTCTGGTTTAATGACCTAGCACCCCAGGATAGCACCCCAGGATAATTCGATGCACATCATCAATCTCACAGGTACGTATGTGTATGTACATACCTCAGACAGGACCAGGACGGCGTATACTCCGCGTACTGCAGGGCAGAATTTCATCATATTGCTTCATCTTCCCGTGCACATCCCACTAATCTGAGGGACAATCTAACAATCGACGGCAGGTTGTGAGCACTGCGGCATAATTGAAAGTAAGATTGCTTGAGGTTCATTACGTTCGAAAGAGAGAAAAAAAAAAAACAAGCGATGATGCGAGGGCGCGGTGGCACACACACACTGCATAGGCAGCGGAAGGCGCACCGACCGAGGTGGAGCGTGAGACGTGTACAGGCAAAGGAACACAATGATCATCGAAAGGCAGAAGAGCAGGCTAAACCCACTGCCTTGAACGCCAACTGCAACGAAACAAAACCTCACCTCCAACAAGATAAAATGTCGAAAGAGAGCCCAAGAATGTTTGAACCCGCACGCAACTTCACCTGTGCAGCGCAACACAAAGCACGGATCTGCCCAGTGCCCACAACCACCGTATTCGCCGATCCACCGACCACCTCCGCAGGTCATCGTCATCGTAGATCTACAGCAAGGGAATTTGCGGAGCATGCTGAGCATAGGGAAGTCGTACATGTGATGCCACGGTCACAGCATCGCAGACCACGTAGACAGGCGACCCGAAACGTACGTCCGCGTGAGACGGACGACGACGTGGGCGTAAGACTTGCATGGGATCGGGAGCACAGCAGATGTCAATGGGCAAGAGGGTACCCTGAAGTTCTCTTTCTGTCTCGATCTCACCGAGGACAAGTTCTTGTCGTACAAGATACAAGATAAGATACCGAACAGGGACGTTGACTGTGTGTACAGCGTAGCACAACGCGAAGCACATAAATATACCCAACGCCTTCAGATATCTTCGCAGATCGACAGGAGAGGAAGTCAGTAAATACTAAACATAAGCATATCGCGAGCATGAACATACCTGAAATTGCATACACGCACAGGCCACCTATCATTGATCATGGACGTTGAGCATATGTTGTAGGTACGACATGTTCATTGCATCAGTCACCATCGACCACAGTGTTGCTCCCCACCATCGACTACCACAGAGCGCATACACCACTGTAGCCATCGAAAGTCACCATCACTACCGAGTGTGTCGCCATCAAATGCGAAGCATGGCACGCACGCCCGCTCGAAGCTAAGCTGATGCATGCGAAGGTAACGACAACCTTGCTAAGAACTACATTGAACGCAGGTAGCGAAATGCGTAGCTTGCAGCTCTGCCCACTGCCTTCGCACATCTGTAGGAGAGGAACCCAGTGAACATGGACATAAGCACGAGCATCTAAAACCCATACACGCACCAGCATCCCATCGTCTTGACTTTTGAGGGTCGACGCAGGACCACCACTTGAGATACTCCATGTAAGTCAGGACATGTTGCAAGATACCGACAAATTACGGATAGACAGCTAGGAGCCACGAGCGAAGAGGAAGGGACCGTGTGGAGGGGTCTGCTGCGCGATGTGGGGCGGGGAGCAAGAGGACAGTCGGTCGGTCGGTCGGTCCCGGTGGGTGCAGTGCATGCTGCTCGATGACGATCATCTGGAATCACCTACACGCACCAGCGTCCCATCGATTGCCGAGCGTAAGGCGTATATAGCACATGCGTCATCTCGTCGAGCGCACACACCCACCACCGAGCGAGCTTCCCACATCGAATGCAAACCGCATGCAAGCACCCCCCTCGAAGTTCAAAGCAGATTCGACCTCGAAGCAAATGTGAGTGAGGGCGCGATGCAAGCTAGGACGCGGTGCTATACTGCGGAGGAGCAGCGCGTCTACATCCATCGAGAGAGTGCGCGAGGTCGGACGTTTGGGCGGGGCGGGGCGGGGCGTGGCGTGACAGGACGTCCTCGTGTGCAGAGCAGGACAATGGTTGGGCCAGCGATGGGCAGTACATGTAGAACGAGTGCAGTGTTTATGTGTCGTGGGTAAACCGTCGAATGAGCATCACCATTGCACGGAAATCGCAGGCACCCACCACGGTTCGCAATGCGTCAAGACGCTCAACTAGATATCTATTAGATGGAACGAAGTGGTGCGTCGAGAGAGTGGGCGAAGTCCCAGTGGTGGATGGGGCCGTGAGCTAAGCTTAGGGTGGTTGGACGGGAGACTCTGGTACGAGTGTACCGGAAAGTGAGTGCAACAACCCGACTGCTAAAACTGCGCCGCTTTACGTAGCCATGTCCAGTATTGGCAGCATATTCTCTTCATAAACGAGTCATGTAAACTGACAATTGTCAGCCTTTGTATTCTGGGAGAATCTGTAAATATACAATACTCTTGTTGCCATGTGTAATGTGATAGTACGAGAACAAGACAAAAAAAATACAACGAAACATCAAAGATTCAAGGAAAAATAAAAAATACACATCACGCGATCTAAGTACATCTCCCACGCCCACGAAAAAAAT